>KZ651904.1:196837-209918 GCA_001010745.2 Gerris buenoi
ATCCAAGAAAATAAATTAAATAACATAAACAAACAATAATAACAATTTCTTAAATAACTAGCTAGCTTCAAAACAAAGATTCTAATAATAAATAATAAATAAAGATTCCTAACATAAAATACATGCACATTCTTATGACTAATAACAAACAAAAATAAATAAATAAGAATAAATAACAATTACACTAACATATAACATTTTTCTACCGATACTCATTGTTAATTAAAGCTCTATACCTCCATGCTTCCTGACATACTTTAATTAACTTAGACCAGTCATCCTCAGTTTTTAGCAACTTTATCAGGTGCTGCTCCGTAAAATAACCCTTTCCTAGCCAATTTTTCCTGATATTCTTATATATGGGACACTGTCCAAGGAAATGCATAACGTCCTCCTGCGCCATACTGTTACAAACTGTGCACTCTCCCCTTTTCCACGGCCTTTTGTTTAAATTCAGCAACCCACATCTCATTTTGAACAACCATCTAATTTCATTGAGTGCATATTTGTCTACAAAATAGCCTGGTGCTCCATGTGGTGGCAAGTCTAAGATCAGTTCCCTGTAGTATGAACAATAGCCAGAGTTGTTGACAGCCTCGAGAGTTCTCTTATACATGTCCTCCTGTACCGCCTTCATAAGATCACCCCACTCTTTAATCCAATTATTCCTACTCTCCCATTACAGCTCAGCTTTAACATATACCACTATCCCACTGTTTTGATTATAGTAATGTGTGCTGCAAATAGTATTGTATTCTTTCAGTTAGAATGAGTTCAGTTGGAAGTCTTGTGGAGTGCGTGCTTCTGTTAAAATTATGATATCGTATTTGATATGTGCGGATTCAAGCAAAACACACAATTCATCAAAGTTCCTCCTAAGACTTCTTATGTTTTTATGTAGGATATTTACTACACCATTTTCAGTTTTTTTTATTGGATGTAAGTTTCATTTTTATTTAAATATTCTGTTTTGTTCATTTTTATTTAATTAAATTATTGTAATATTATTTTAATACTGTTAATTTAGTTTAATGGGGTCTTTGTAATATTTTCCATGTTGTGGTGATGCGATGTATTTGGAGAGTTGGCAGAGTTTTTCCTATGTTCTTGTTCTTTCACTTCCGCGTATAATTCGGGGATTTTACTGTAGACATCTAATGTTCTCAAGTTTTCTTCACTAATAATTCTGAATGTTTTAGAATTTTCATTTTTTTTCAGTAAGATTCTACCCTCTTTATTCCAGATAAAGTCGTAGTTATAAGCGGTCCTAAATTTTTTCGCTAGCCACAGTAGTCGCTTATTGTGTGCAGTTAGATGATCGTTTATAAACACGTTCTGTTCTTCTGGAAACTGTCCATTTATATGGCTGGCTTTAAGCCCAGCCATATAAATGGTGCCCCAACATCTTCTGCTCCACCGGTAAGTCTAGTAATCATTAGACCACCCCTCCTACCTTACCAATACAGTCCACTACTAAGAATAATCATTCTTGGCCAGAATTCTCCACCAACCCAAATAGTTATAATGTAACTCTCAACAACGAAATATTAAAAGTCGAGATATTTAAGAAAACCTCTTGTTATAAGAGTACCCAGTCTCAAGTACCATGTCTAAATAATAATAGGATATTCTTGTGCATATAGATACCATAGGAAATATAATACTCTTTAGTTTTTAAGGAAAAAAGTTTTTTGTTATGTCTGAACATTTTTCTTGTTTCTCTCGTCGATATCTAAGTGCGGCACTTGAATACATAATATCCGGAGAAGAAACAATATCAAGTGTACTTTACCCAATAAAAAGATACTTTAGAAAGGATATACAAAAAAAATGGAAAACACTTTACCTCTTATACAACCAGATTTTTCTCTAGAAAACTTTTCTCCCCCCATTTTTTGAGAGAGGAAAGAAAATTCGGATTTTTATTTATGTCAGACTTACAAGGCCTTCTTTGCTTCTTTCCTCTTTAGATGCCCTGATCATGAAATCAGTATAAATATTCTCTACAGTATAATTTCCGGTTTATCGCAAAGAAAATATCAGTGTATAGAAACGAAGAATAAGAAAATTTCCCTTCTCTTCACACACACGAGATTTTTATGGAGAAAATCCGCTGGGTTCCATTATGAAGCATACGCTACACATTATGAGCATATGCTTTACCCTCTATTATATACACTTTTTTTTATTGTATATGCTTTAAATGTGAAAGCGGTTATGGGTTATTTTATTTTTGTTGCTGTTTATTGAGAAAATCCTGTAAGCTGAATATTGAATAGATACGAAAATAAAAAAAAGCTCCAAGTTTTTTTTTAAAAAAAAAATCTTTCCTGGACATAACTTAAGAAAAAAACTCAAGTTGGAGGAAAACTGGTTGCGGATAATGGTTCGGTTCTCGGTGCTGATATTAAATTGGTTTTTCCGGTTTTGTTCGGAACTCTTAGAATTTAGAATACCGTCTTAAGCATTATAACAGCAATGTGTTGTTACTTTGTTTTTAAACTTATATCTTCGGATACTAAAGAAATAAAAACAATACTTTGATAAAGAATATTGTATTTTAAGTATGATTTTACAGATAAACTTTTAAAATCATAGGAATTATTAATTGAATAATATGTATACAAATGTGGAGAGAAGTTTTGTGATTATAACTGATATATACATTGACACTTTGTTGTAGTGACACATTGAATTTGAAATATTTACTTTTATATTTTACAATGAAATATAATTATTCAATTCCTAGTTTCAAATAAGTTTAAGATTTATCAATGGCGACGAGGAATATGAACGAACCTACAATACAGGAAGGAGAGCCTGGCTTAAATCTCCAGAAACAATTAAAACGAGTACGGACAACACTGAAATCATACATGACCAGGACTAAAAACTATTTGGCACAATCAAAAGAACTTACTTTACACGAGATCAGAATCAGGGACGATGCTTTAGCTCANGGCTGGTTCCGAGCCCCATTAATAGGTACTACTTAAACAATACAGTGTTCTCTACGGACCCTCGCCGTGTGATGACTAGCACACACTTGACCTTGTTTATTAAAACATAAGTTTGACGCTTACGATGTTCATTTATAAACGCGAGGGACCTAAACTTCTTCTTTGTGTCGGTGCTTCTGACACTCCAATATAAAGATTACTGGCGCTAGCTCTCGCAAGCGGCTGTCATCTTTCTATGACAGTAGCTTGCGAGAACATTCTCCTTCTTCGCTGAGTTGTTGGGCTCTTTGTTAAATAATAGGACAACAATATTGTCAAAAGAATTATGTAGATTGACGGCAGGTTTATGCTGGGAAGCAAAGAGTGTCAAGCTCTTTTATACCGAATCACATATAAAATTATTTTAAAAATAGTCTCTGGGTGAGTTAAAGAGATATAAAAGTTGTATTTCTTCGTTAGAAGTTGTAAGTGATTAATAAGGCGATTAAAGAGGTATGAAGATATGAAGACTGTGTCAGTCTAAACATTTCTGCAATGTATAAATATATTTTTTTGGAACTTTCTCAAAATTTAAATAGCAAAACAACTACAGGTCCACAAATTATTCATTTTTACATATTACACATTCAGGAGGTTGATCGTAAATTAATATCCGAGTTTTAAAGGCCCAACACACGGTCAGAAGACTCTCCACACTATACGGTCAGCAGACAGGTCTAAGCATTTTTGCAGATCTGTCAAGCCTTCCAATTCCTGTCCTCTCTATTCCTGCACTCAAATAACCCATCCACTAGATCTACACATTCGCACTCGTAACTCGCTGGCACTCGCGTGTGGCATTTGTCTGTTCATCCTCGCAACGTGAACGGACCGTATAAACACTTGTCGAGTGTTCGTCTCGTCGATGCCTTTGACATGTCCCAAAGAACCGCTTCCAGCGCGAGGCGAATGACGATTGACTATACAGACATTTGACTCGCCATTCGTGAAAATGTGGCATTATCATCAAGTATTATTGTAATATCTTATTATTGTCTATTTCTCAACTCATATGTAATTAGTAATGAGCATAATATTATAATTCAATATAAAATAAATGCACATTTATTATGTTCTCATTTCAATCTTAAATCGGAAATCAAGAATAAAAAAAAACCTCATTTTTTATATTAAATGATTTCAAAGCAAGGATAACTATATTTTAATCACTCGACTTCTTTCAGTATTAAAGTAATTCTGAGTTCATTTGTTGAAAACTTTTTTCTAACTTCTTGTGAATTAAAACTATTTCAGAGTTTATATCTTAAGAAATTAAAATTTTATTAAAAAAAAAAAAAAAAAAAAAAAATTCTTTATAGCCCCAAAATCCAATATTAATAGAGAAATGTAAAATTTAAATTACTTATTAAAGGGTTAAAATATTGATATACGTTCTTTAATAAGATTTAAGCCAAACCTTAAGGTCATAAAAAAAAATTATTTGTAAAATTGTTTCAACTTTCCCCATTTTCCCCTACCAAAAAACATGTGTATAAGCCTCTCAAACATAACTCACAACCATTCACAGCATAACTCATCCTCCTCTTATTCATTACTCTCCTTTTTTACCCAAGCCCTTATTTAATGTACTATCTTAAAACCCAATTACACCAAGATATTTGAAGCAGGAAATCTTGCTGTAATAGTTTACCAATCAGTTGTAATTTTTATTTAAAAAAAAGAACATCACCTTGTTTTCTTTAAACATGGTCTAAATCTATTTGATTCCTAATAACGTCATCTCATAAACTTTAAGAAAGACTGGATCTTGTGCAATCAAAATATCAAAAAAAGATTAACTATCTATAATTAATACCAGAAGTCATATTGAGATAATTATTATCTCAGTTTAAGATATCTTTATATGTTGTGAATTAAGCTTGTTACTATATTAGATAGAGCGGAATGTTAAACGGTTGCCTGTCCCTGACATTGACCACGATCTAATTAGAGTATTTTCTGAAACAACTCCTTGTTGAGAGCCGAGATTTAGACCTGGTCATATTATAATTGCACACTGATTGCTTCCTGTATATAAACCCAACAGCTGAATAACTTTTTTGAAACAACAGTCTCTTTTTATTAAAAAAAAAAAAAATCTTGACCAATTGACCTTAAAAAGTTTTTTCACCTTTATGAAGTCATACTGAGATCATTATTACCTCAAACTATTTTTGTTTTCCAATCACTAATATCGAACTAATTTGAAAATAATTATGATTTGTTATGAATAGAATATAAAAATGTTATATTATATCCTGGTCAGTAGAATGTATGTAATTCTATTGTCAGGTGTTCAGTTTCTTCATGTCGGTTTTTTTAGTTCTGTTAAATTGATTATAGTTTGCTTTATATACCTGAAGTAGCAGTTTGATTGTATTATCCGTTATGTTCTCAATGGATATAGTAATTGATTTTTTAATCTCAATATTTTCTAAATCTAATTGCTCGGTACGAGACGATTCAGAAAAACACTTCCATGACACAATACCAATACTCAATTAATGCAGCTTCCTTTCAAACATAAATGTTATTAATTTATCTTATTCACATATCAACGCTACAACTTTATTTGTCATAAGCATCTCAACACGAACACTACAGCTTCCTTTCTATATTCATTCCTTTCAACACTCATACACATATCAACACTACAGATTCCTTTCTCATAAACATATCAACACTAACACTACAGCTTCCTTTCTCATACACATATCAATACTACAGCTTCATTTCTCATAAACATATCAAAACTAACACTACAGCTTCCTTTCTATATTCATTCCTTTAAATACTCATACACACATCAACACTACAGCTTCCTTTCTCCCACTAGTAATCACATCAAGTAGAAATGTAAATTGGCCGATCTTTCATTCTATAATAACCTAATAATGTAATAAACTAATAGGGCTCTTAATAATGGTCACGCAAAAAATTAAAAATAATCTGTTGTTATTTATAAAAAGTTGTTAATATTATTTATTTCCCTTCTCCAATCTTGTTAACATTGTTTAAAATAGTCTGCCAAATAGTGTGGCACATAGCTTCCTAGCGTTCTATCACGTATACTTTTACAACCTATTATTGTCTAATTTATTCAGTTTTTTCCCCTTTTTAAAATCTTTTTAAATTGAAATATTATTTATTTACATTACTAAAAGTATCAATGTATAGCAAAATTTTAAGCGGAGACAATAATGGGACTATCAGCAGGCTAAATTCTACAAACTCTCCAAATTTCTTAAAATCAGATGAATATCTTAAAATATAAGAAGAAAACATTTTGAAATTGGCTATCTGCAGGCTACTTTCGACGAACAATCACAATTGCATAAAAATCACATAAGCACTTTTGAAGATATATGTGTAAATAAATGTATGTTTGTGGGCATGTGAAAGAGAAACCAATGGGCGGAGAAGGTTGAAACATATATATGTGACCAATAACTAACTAATTGTGACCTACCATCCACATCTCATTGAAATCAGAAGATGAGGTTTAATATAATATGATATGTTGGCTTGCGAAAAGACACGAGGCCAAAAATGTTTTCTGAATACTGAAACGAATTTCAGCCTAAGAACTTTTAAGACAAAAGAATGTCGTACTTCGAAACGATCACATAGCTTCCTTTCACTAAGCTCGGAAAAAAGTTTACATTATTTGAAAGAAAATATAGTAACAGTAACAGCTGATTAATGCATCCTATAATAACAGTGATCCAAATTACAATGATTCTTCTGTAGCCCGAACCCCTTCTATTCGTAATTTAAAACTAAACAAATATAAGACCGCGGTTGTTAATCGTTTACAAATATGAATGTCACGAAAAAAAGAACTGTTTTAGAACTTTACAAGAATTCTTTTTACGGAACATCTAAACAGATGTTTGAAATAGCGTTAGCCAATATGACAAATTGTCCAACACGATGTTATGGCTCAATGCCACGATTATGTCTTTAAGATTGAGTAGGATTTTTCTTGGCCAATTTTAGATATTGACATTGAACAATGCTTACAACCGCTTTGATTTTTTTTGTTTTTCAATTAACAAAATATGTTCAATGTTTATGTATTGTAGACAATGAAAAATAATCATTTTCTCGTGTTTCTACATTGCCAATTTTCAAAGTTTTTTTTTTTATTTTATTGTTGTTAAAATCTTTTAATAGTTTTTACAGGCAATTCTTTTTTAAAACAATGTATGAAACATTATAAATTTTATGTTTGTTCAATACTTAAAGTATTCATTTTTTAAAAGGTAAAGATAATTCAATCATAGAAATCTCTGAAAACCTGTATAATAAACATATATTTTATTATAATTTAATAAAATAACTTTATTATTTAATTATGTGTACTTTTCTTAATAATTGTGCGCTGTTAATATGAGAAATAAAATTACACAAAACTTTTTTCTCTTTTAAATTAAATAAATGCAACATTCTTTTATCTAATTGTCAATACTTGAACTCTTCAGTCCTCTAAACATTTTAGAGATTTATCTCTCTTATAATTTAATTGAGATTTTTAAATCGTTTTTGACAGATTTAAAATCAATTCTATATCCTATCTCAATTTGTAAGAGCGCTGATCTGTAAAATACAAAGATGTTATATAAACTAGATTGAGGGAAGCGGCAAAAAAGTGACCCCATGGAGATTTGTAAAATGTCACCTCCATGGGACAAATTACCTTCCTCTTGGTTATAGGTTACCAAGAAAACGTGTGGCAGGTTACCATAACCTGATTCAAAATTAACCAGAGGTAACCTTAAAACTATCAAAGAAGGTAATTTGTCCCAGTCAAAGGTCACGGAGCATGCGCAGTATGCTTTTTTCCTCCAATTTCTCTTACTCTACCAATACCTCCATGGGGTCACTTTTTTGCCTCAAACCCCTTCTTAACGTTCCATCTCTATTATATAACATCTTTGGTAAAATATGGAGTTTCGGGTGGGAGATTATAGGTTTTATCTGTCATCTCTCTTCTATTTAAATCCTTTATATAAATGTTTACCTGTCTTCAAAATCTTTGGAGGGTGAACTAGGATGTCTTGAATGTATGAATCCATTTAAATTTCAAATGATTTCTTTCTTTAATATTTTAATCTGATGGTAAAGGAAAATGTATTAATTTTTATACGTCACCAACAATACAGGAGTGTAACATTGGTTTACTCTAACTCTGACAATTTCGCTCTTAAATAAATTCTTTAATCAAAATATAAAAGTTATTGGTACTGATTAACCTATCTATGACCAAAAAGGTCGTTATAATGACATTTTTTAAAAACCGAATTTTGTCATCTTTAGTTGATTTAGTGTATTTAGTGTTAGCATTATTGATTATATAGTTTGTTAGACTTTGTCCATCTTATCAAGTAGTCTTCTGTTTTTGTGGGTTACGTCGCGTCGTGTTAAGAGAAAATGTTTTTGTAAATAACTAAGTTATTAAGCATGGGCTATATTTTGACCATCTCCTGGTCATATTCATACCATTCATATTCATGAAGAGTTATTTTTACATTTGTTTAAATTCCTACCTATTATTTGGTATGGTCACTATTATTTTATTAAATTGGGTTGAACGGTACTAAAATGGCTTATTTCCAGTTTACAGATATAGCTTCCAAATGGTTTGAGCTATAGAAATTGATAATTTTTTAGTTCCATATTATCCTATATTTATTTATCCTTATTTATGTAGCTTATTAGTTTGTGCAGTCGCTTCATATAAAAGATTAACCAAATTCTTCAATTGGTTTGAGCTAGAAATTGATCAGTATTTAGATCCACTTTATTCTATAAATAAAACAATAATTTAATAATCAGGTTTGTTTATAAATAAAAATGGGATAAGACAATAAATGTGATGTCCATTAACCAATCATATGTTTTAATTTATCTGTGCTAACAGACTGACAAAATTTACGTTAAAATAAATGACGTATTTCTATTTATTTTGCAATCTTAAAAGGAAAAAATTGGATATGCATCAAGTGTTATTTAGAGATTTTAGATAACGTAGACGTTATTTACGATTGTTTTCTTTGTCCCGAACGCATTTTAGAACGAACAGCTATTTGTTATTTTTATTTTTAAAAACTGAATGAAATAAAGCAGATAATACAGCTAGTAAACAACAAGTCAATTCATTTCAGCTAAAAACTCTCTAACCGGACAGATAGCGCCACCTCTGCGGGAGGTCCAATTGTAAAAACAAAATTCTATTTCTAAATGCAAGAAATAACATCACTTTAAAATAAACAATTCTGATAGAGAGTTTTTTCTTCTTTTAAAATGATACTAATCACAACTAAGTTCTTGCAAATATTTATTCTTCTAAAACCAGAACAACAAGGCATTATAGTTTTTAATTTACGATCCAAAATAAACATAAATCCATTTTAAATGGACTCTTGAGTATTAGGAAAAGAAGGAAATGGTTTCTTGTTTTCTCTCAATACAGTAGAGGGTTAGAAGGAAAAAACACTGTTTATTCTCTTGAATAGCAGAAAGGTAATGTTTGTCTCACAATTTTAGATCTACTCAAAAAACACATGGTAAGAACGTGCATTCGTTGTTTTTATAGTCCTGGAGATAGCGTGGAAAAAAGTGTCTGACAAATATCAAGCTAGAATTTTGTGTATAATTAAATATTTTTGTGCCTTTTAAGAATATATGGTCGGCTAAATAACGTCTGCGGGACATAGCTTGGCAATAGGCATTTGAAAAAAACAAACCGCGGTGGAGAGCGGCCATGTCCCACCCGTTTTGGTGGACAATATTTCATGATCCTGAGTACGAACCTTGTTAGTAGACCAATAAATCAAGTTGATGGTAGTTTGTCTCTTAATAGGTTAGTTAGTCAAATATTACTCGAAATCAAAGTGTTCTCCTGCCAAGGGTCAAACTACCATCAACATGATTTTTGGTCTACTAACTAAGTTCGTTCTTATACTTCTTAAAGTTCATCATAAAAATCACATTGTCCATCAAATAGGGTTGGACACGGCCGCTCTCCATCGGATTGATTTTTTCAAATGCCTATTGCCAAACTATGTCCCGCAGACGAACTGAGCCGACCATATATTCTTAAAAGGCACCAAAACATTTACTTATATACAAAATTCTAGCTCGATGTTAGTCAAACACTTTTTTGCACGCTATTATACGTCTCCTGGACTATTATGGTCCGTAGGTAAAAGCGAGGATCCTTATACATTCTGTAAAAGTACCCTGAACTCCGAAAGTACCAAATACACACTCATTTAAAACTTTTTAGTTCTTTTATGTGTAATAATCCAATCACAGTAAAAAAAAACCAATCACAAAAAAAAAAAAACCTAAAAAATCATCCCAGGTGTTGAACTTATTTTAACAGAAATGTGTCATGGGAGCTTCAAACTACGAGAGAGAGAGAGACGCCCTGACTATAATTACATATTGAAGTAATTCTTAATTGATTCGTTTAAGGTTCCTCGACTTTCTTTGTTTATTATCTATATATGTATATATTTAAAAACATTATATTTTTTTAAATAAGTTAATGGTATTTTTATTTTTGTTGCAGTCAAGCTAAAGTTGGATCTGCCTTGTAATTACGGCATTGTTGGAGGTCGTCTTCCTAATGTGTACACACTGGATCATATTCATTTCCACTGGAGAGCTGAGCATCTTATAGACGGAAAGAGGTAAAACTAATAAGATGAACAGTCTAGCTAAGCCGAGTTGATGAAAATGTAAGATCATAAAGTCATGACCTGATTGAATTTGGATGAATCTGGAACTAGCAAGAAGAGCAATAAATATAACATTTAATTCTACTTTAAAAACTCAGTCATTATTAAATCATCATTAATTCCACTCCTACTTCAAAGTTTCAAATTCTGAAAGGATTTTTACTAGTCTACATTAGTACTAAACTTATAGGACACTTAATCGACAATTTTTAGTAGAAGTAAAGATTAAAGAGAAAGGTCTATCGATATTTATCTCCTTCTTTTGTTCTTTGATTAAAAAGTAAAGAGAGCGGAAAACTAAAATAATATCTCTTAAATGGCGGCCGTTATAATCGAAGGACGTCCAAAGTCGTTCCTCGAAGTTTTGTAGTATAATTTAATTTTGAATATAATTATGTCAGGCGTGACCGAGAGGTTAGCGCCCTCGGCTCTGATACCAAGTCTAAAACCCCGGCGTGAATTCGAATCCCGGAGGGGTCAGACATGTTTCACACTAATGATCTCATCGAGTAGATGAGTGAAGTGGTCGGATAACCCCTGTCCTGTAATGGCTGTCAAACAGGACTAAAACCCAAAAGAAAAAGAAAATATGTCAGGAATAGGAAACTAGTTACGTTACTAGAATATTTTACAAGTATAAGAAAGTACGCCAATGTTTGATTCAACTCGATACAGTCTAAGGGTACGGCCACAGTGCACGCGGGTACCGAATCAGGTTCAGGCTCTGAAAGCAGGCTTGTGATATGTCAGCTTGAGGAAAGCTGGTGATGGCCACAGTGGAGGCAGATAGAACTACGCGCAGATATAATATAACGTAAACAAAACAAAAACAAGGAGTTGTCTTATGAAGTTTAGCGTGTTTTTTATGGCCACAGAGAGTTAATTTAAAATTAAAATATAGAAGAATTGCTTTTTATGAAATTATTACTAAGTTAAGGAGTGTATATGGNCATACTCATTACTAAGTTTCATTCACGGTAATTTCACAAACTTGAAATGCTTACCTGTTGTAGTATCTGATAAAAAAAAGTCTAATTTAAGCAAGTAGCATTGATCCAGAAGGCAGACTCGTTGGGTCTTCAAAAAATACTTCTGTGGCACGTACGATCACCTAATAATAGAGGCGTATATAAAGGTGCTTTGTGGCAATAAAATAGATTTGTGAAGAGGTTTTGTCTATTTCACTGATCATTGTACAGGGGTTCAGAGTGACCGTGATCCTTAGTCAATAGTCACATCTGCTCGGCCATTTATGAATCAAGGTTGAAGTCACGGGTTCGATCATGCTATGTCTTGGCAATTTGATTTACATGGCTCACTAATAAAATCTATGAATATTTAATATCCGTTTATGTAAGAAAGTGCTCCGAAGTTTCTGAAAATGCGTATCAACGACAGATAAATTTGGCTTTTCCTCAAGGCAGCTCACGGTGGGTTACGGTACAAAACAAACACAAATGTTTTAAATGTTTTTTGTTTCTTTCAAATTTTGCAAACCACGGTCCGCAGACACTGTGGGACCGATGTTGACAAGTTCGTTACATATCAAACAATGTTTCACCATTGCGCTTGTCACAGTAACAATTACCTTTATAAAATATAAAACCCTAGAGCACGAATATTTTTAAACTATGACCATACAAACTTGAAATGTCACTCACAATAATAGAAGAACAGTTCCCACCGTGAGCTGCCTCGAGGAAAAGCCAAATTTATCTGTCGTTGATACGCATTTTCAGAAACTTCGGAGCACTTTCTTACATAAACGGTTCGTTGTAAGTAAAAAATGAAAATAACGTTTCTTGTGTGACATTTTATATTCTTCAATTTTGATCTGATCTTTAATTAGTCTCCGAGCCACAGGAAACGAGATATCCACAAAAATACGAAAAAAGTCGTGCAACAACAAACACTATGCAAGTTATAATAAGCTAGGTTTTTGCTGAACCGTTCGTTGTACGAAAAAAATTAATAAGTCCTTTTCTGTGGGGAATTTAATAATCTTTAATTTTGATTTGATGCTTATTTTGTCTCCGAGCCATAGGAAGCGAGATATTCGTTAAAATACGTAAAACGTGGTGCGGTGACGGATATTAAATATTCATAGATTTTCTTCGCCCTATAATTCGTAAACCGTCCATTGTACGCAATAAATGAATAGAACTTTTTTGTGGGAAATTTTGTGATCTTTTGGGAAATTTAATCTTGATAATCACCTTGATCGGGGACCGAGCCATTGGAAACGAGCTATTCGCAAATAACCGAATTTGTTGACCTTTGCCCTTGAATATCTTTTAACGCGACAAAGATCTCGTTGCCGATTTTGTATATGTT
>KZ651904.1:210126-227790 GCA_001010745.2 Gerris buenoi
GATCATCAATTTGTCTCCGAGCCAGAGGAAACGAGATATTCACAAAAATACGAAAAAAGTCGTGCAAAAACAAACACTATGCAAGTTATAATAAGCTAGGTTTTTTTCTGAACCGTTCGTTGTACGAAAAAAATTAATAAAACCTTTTCTGAGGGGAATTTAATAATCTTTAATTTTGATTAGATGGTTATTTTGTCTCCGAACCATAGGAAGCGAGATATTCGTAAAAATGCGTAAAAAATGGTGCGGTGACGGATATTAAATATTCATAGATTTTATTTGCCCTATAATTTGTGAACCGTCCATTGTACGCAATAAATGAATAGAACTTTTTTTTGGGAAATTTTGTGATCTTTAATTTTGATAATAACCTTGATCGGTGTCCGAGCCATTGGAAACGAGCTATTCGCAAATAACCGAATTTGTTGACCTTTGCCCTTGAATATCTTTTAACGCGACAAAGATCTCGTTGTCGATTTTGGATATGTTTTTCAGAACGTCAAAATGAAGCGATCAAAGAAAAAAAATTTTGGCTTCTATTTCTTTGGAACAGAAACTATATTTTTGACTAAAATGACTGGACTAAATACTACAGCTTATTTGAGCAGTTAACAGATTGTAAAGAACATGAATAGTTTTTTCCTACATATAGAATGAAAGTGGAGGCATTCTACTATTTTATTTTTTTTAAAAATAAGAAATACTTTCGTGATAATCGTTTCTTTCTTCTAACACTAAAAAAATAAATCGAAACGAAGAAAATCAATCAGGAATGAAAAGACGAGAACGAGAACTACGAAGTAAGTATTGTATATAACCAAGAAAAAGGTTTCATAAACAATTTCATAAATTTCATAAACAATTTCACAACAACTACAAATGCCAAAAAATAAATAGTAGTTTGTAGTTACAGTACTGTCCGTGGGCGCTGATAGCAGCCGAAATCTGAAACAAGAATGACCTAAATATTCTGGTAAAGCCTCTGACTCCGAACTGTTGCAATACCACTGTTTATTTCTCGCACTTGTTTTCTGAGTCTGAACCTGATTCGGAACCAGCGTGCACTGTGGCCGCACCCAAAGAATTTTAGGATGGTTACAAAGCTGGTTACCACATTCCTTCCTTCGAAGTTGTTCGAGGACGAAGCTCATAAATCTCAACTTTTAGGATGCCCCGCAAAACATAATTGCAGAGAGTTAAATCAGGAAAGGAGTAGCAACATATCACAGTTGCAGTTGGATACCTTAACTGTGACATGTTGACTTCTAGCCACAGAATTATTTGGCAAAATTTTAATAAAATTGTGTTTCAGATGACTTCTCTTTCACCAGGATGGGACCTCCATCCCAAACTTACCGTTACTCCTGGTCCGTTTAGCAAGAAATGTTTCCGGGATTGATTTTTAATTTAACAAATTATTCGGGGATTGATTTTTCGTTACGGGGCGATGTTGAGGGGCCACCTCCCCCTCAAAAGTTAATTCAATACATAGTAGTATACATTATTATTTTTCTATTGTAAGATCAAATTAGAAGTTATGTTTCTTTTATCCATATAGTGTTGATTTTAGTCACTGTTAACACAACAGAAGTTGAAGTTGTGAAGATTATGAGAAGTTCAGAAGGCTTATTATGCTTTTCTTTTTTTTCCAGGGCACCTTTGGAAGCTCACTTTGTCCACTACAGAAGAGATTATAAGAGTGTCGACGAAGCAGCAAACAAACCTGATGGTCTTGCCGTACTTGGCGTCCTCTTTGAGGTAAACATACTCATTACTAAGTTTCATTCACGGTAATTTCACAAACTTGAAATGCTTACCTGTTGTAGTATCTGATAAAAAAAAGTCTAATTTAAGCAACTAGCATTGATCCAGAAGGCAGACTCGTTGGGTCTTCAAAAAATACTTCTGTGGCACGTACGATCACCTAATAATAGAGGCGTATATAAAGGTGCTTTGTGGCAATAAAATAGATTTGTGAAGAGGTTTTGTCTATTTCACTGATCATTGTACAGGGGTTCAGAGTGACCGTGATCCTTAGTCAATAGTCACATCTGCTCGGCCATTTATGAATCAAGGTTGAAGTCACGGGTTCGATCATCCTATGTCTTGGCAATTTGATTTACATGGCTCACTATTAATTACACCGTATTCACTTCTGCAGTACATTAGTGTCAACTCCATAAGAGATAAACAGAGCTAATAATAAACATGGCTAAGATGATAAACAGGCCATAAGAGATAATTAGTGGCTTAATTGCTAGTTTCAAACAAGTAGTTTATCCTTTCACATACTTTGATGATTGACGGAAAACAATCGATAAAATAGTTGTTTTTACATTGGTATTAATTTCATGTATGGGTATAATTCATATATATGTATATCATATTTAGAAGAGATGAATTGATTTTAAAGTTTTAACGTAAACTATATACTCATAATTGAAGAAAGTGTGTATTAGTCTTTACAAGGTCTCAGAAGACCTTAAAACCTGAAATTTAGCGCACTTATTATCTACGCCATATGTTTCTTGGAGTTGAATGCGACCATTTTAAATTTACAAAAATAGGTATTGAAATTCAATGGAATACGGTATTGTAGTGAAACTTAGTACCTGTTGCTGTGTCTTAGGACACAGCCTTCGCAGATGATGACCCAGCGCGCTCAAAAATGCCTCCACTGCCAGGCATTTCACTACCACAAGGATTGTCCAGTCCTGAAGCAAAAGATTCAAGGTCAAGGGTCGTGGACCAGGCTCCGTCAGTAGTAATGACTAATAATGACAGACCTGCGTGGCTCATCTTAAGCCCATCAGGTTAAGAATGGAAGAGTAGATTTACAAACTACGTAGTTGTATTGTATAGACTATATACATAGTTGTATAGTACAGGAGTGCACCACTTTATACTACTGCTATCTTCTTTGTGTAATATACAGCTGGATCTCAACTTTTCTTCAGCTTCTTAATTCTTGTAAGCTACCAAAATGATGTTATATCTAGGTAATTCTAATGTCAGAAATTTTGTGGCTATTATGTCAAAATAATTTGCTCAACACTTCAACTGGATTTTATATTCGTTCTTATCTGTACTTTTGATTTTCAGGAAAGTGACTCGGAGAACAAGGTACTACGTGAGATGATTCCCTACTTTCGCAACTCGAGCACTATTGAAACACCTAAATATCACTTGGCACCTCAAAGCCTGCTACCAAAGTACAAAGCTAGTTTCTTCAGATATGGCGGCAGTTTGACTACACCCCCTTGCTACGAATCCGTTGTATGGACCGTCTTCAGAGATAGACTGCCCATTTCAAAATCTCAGGTAGAACTATAACTAGGTGTGCAATGCAGTTGTCTGCTTGCAATATTGAGCTGAGCGGGCATTTTTTGGCATTTATAACAGTTATGTTCATTTGCACAAATCAAAGCTATTTGGAAATTTATTATTTTGGACAAGTGGAAACAATAAAGTAAATTTATATAGATGTGCGCGCATTTGAGTAACTTATATCTTGAGGCTCATATTAAGAGTAAAGAAAGATCTCCACCAATATGTATACGATGTTTAGGGTACGGGCAGAGTATACGCTGGTTCCAATGCAGATTCAGAATAACTTCGATATATCGGTAACTTCGACATTCGGCCGAAGAAGCTTCGAAATTGAAAAGAAAAGAACGAAATCAAAGATCTTTTTCTTCTTTTGATCGTCAACTTGTCGGCAATCTGAATCGGAGTTAGAGTTCACTCTGGCGCTATTTTTGCGAATCAGTCTACCTTTAAAACAACTCGTGTGATTTTAATGAAAGTTGGAGGGTAGATTATAATTTTTCCACTATTGGTCACATATTAATCAACCTGGGCCTATAGCTTTCTTTTTCGCATGCGTAAATATTAAACGAACTTTAATTATTACCCATGTATCTTAAAATTATTACCCGTATATCTTTAAAAGTACTCAACCTATTTTAAAGAAATTTGGATGGTTTGTCAAAAATACCACAGGTCCCCTTAATAATTTCAATTTTATATTTAATATTAAAAAAAATTGATCAATTACCATTGGTAATTGAAACACATTCCAACAACCACTCTTTTAATTCTCAGTGGGATCACATTAAATTATACTCATGCAATCATCCGTCAAATAAATAAAGTTTGCCACTCTTATTGGCAAACTATTTAAGTTTTTATTTATCAATATCATTATTTTTATTATTTTTTAGATCGCAAAGCTGAAAAAAATCATGTTCAACGCTGATTCCGAAAACTTCCGTCCAATCCAGAAACTGAATAGGCGACCCTTATTCATCATGACATTCGAAGACAGGTCCAAGTCGACCATGAACTGTGCTAAGCCATCACAAGCCGAGAAAGCAATGTGTTTCCTCCTCACACTGGCCGGTGTTGTACCAGTTTTAAGGCGTTAAAAGTTCTCCCTTTGACTGCAATGAAATCACAGCCGACACCTTCACGTACCTGTGAGAAAATAATCGTCCTGTGTCACAAAAGTTCCTTGATCACTCCAATAGTTCAAAGACGAAAATCATGAAAATATAATATATTTTTATTTATTTGCTATTCTTTTCTTTAAATTTAAACATACACCTCCTTTTCCTTCTGTATTAATTCCTGCGGTTTTGAGGAATTAGCTTTTAATGAAGAACTTTTATGTTCCTAATGTTGAATAAGTTGAAACTTAAATGTGGAAGATATAAAACTCAGTTTTTTTCCTCATCTACAACAATAGAAGTTATCAAGACCAACAACATCGTTATCAATTACCAATTAAATTAGCCAATGTTATCAAAAGTTTGGCTATTTGGTATAATTATACATCAAATTTGATATAATTAGTTTGACAACTTTTGTCTATGTGCATGAGTTCTTCGTATCCAAAATTGTGTTCCAACTGTCGAATAGTACCAAGTACATTTGACATCTGAACAGTAGATGCTAAAGTGAGTTCTTGCTGTTCTTCAATTTCAAAACATCAAGTCCAAAATATATTGCAATGAAATTCCATGATGTAAGCATTACTTATTATTATTATTATTATATCTCTAAAAATGATTAGTCTTTATAACTATTGGAGTGATCATATCACCTCGAGAATATTAAAATCGACAAAATTTGTAGTCAATATTTTGTTTCTTCCATTTGTACAAATTTTATATTTTTAAAAAATATACTTTTTTTAAAATTTTGGATTGAAAGGTCGTACTATATACTATTAAGGTGGATGAATAGTTAAGTGTACCTCACCACTAAAACTTTTGTATTTTCTGGATATTTTTTGGTAAGATTGAGTAGACTAAGATCTAATGTATCTACATTTTTCAGAAGATACAGTGTTATAGGGTAGGAAAATTCAATAGTATACTAATATAGGTATGATTTTTTTTATGAGACTCTCCAGTAAAACATGAACTGTCGAATGTTTAAGATCACAGTAGTTCACAGTCGTTTGCTTATAATATATCATAAGTAGTCGTTTGCACATAATGTAAGTCAAGCATTTGTTCTCTGTTGATATACGTCATTAGCAGGCGTTTACTCATGATGTATATAAAATTGACAGTCGTTTGTTTATCATACAAATCATTTAGCAGGCGTTTACTCATGATGTATATAAAATTGACAGTCGTTTGTTTATCATACAAATCATTTAGCAGTCGTTTTCTCATGATTTGAGTCATTTAGAGTCGTTGGATTGGTGTAAGTCGTAGACACTTGTTGCCTTATAATTTAGGTCGTTGACAGATATTTGCTCATGATTTGAGTCATAAGCAGTTGCTCTCTTATGATTGGAATTATTGACAATCTTTCCTTGTGAACACACAGAAATCTTCAGTAATTTCTAGTAACACTCTCATAATATTTATTATTTAAAAAATATAACCATTTAAAATAATATAGTAAAGTCTATAATATATTCGTAATAATATAATAGCATTATGTGTATTTTAATAACCATCTCTCTTAATTTATTAAATGTAAACTAATTTTGAATCAATGGTTTTTATTTAAATGTACATAATCTTATTACTTATAGTCTAAGTTATGCTAAATATGTCATTACATACTCTTAATTGTGCATGCATTAAATTGGGAGTTATGCATTTTATAACTTCAATTGGGTATCAGTGTGCCTTAAAGGCTAAAATCGATTATTATAGAACCAAAATCAATACATTAACTTCACTGAAATGATTCCCAGATTGAGTGATATGTATCTCATTAACATTAACAAATGTTCCCGATGTGAACGAGTATTAAGACGTTTTTGTAATCCATCAGGGCGTAAACAAGTGAAGTACATAAATATTTTTTTTAAAAAATTATATATTTTTAACTTTTCTTACCATTAAATTAATAAATTTACAGCTTAGATTGTTTATTTGTTTGTATATGTTGTCATCTACAACAATAGAAGTTATCAAGACCAACAACATCGTTATCAATTACCAATTAAATTAGCCAATGTTATCAAAAGTTTGGCTATTTGGTATAATTATACATCAAATTTGATATAATTAGTTTGACAACTTTTGTCTATGTGCATGAGTTCTTCGTATCCAAAATTGTGTTCCAACTGTCGAATAGTACCAAGTACATTTGACATCTGAACAGTAGATACTAAAGTGAGTTCTTGCTGTTCTTCAATTTCAAAACATCAAGTCCAAAATATATTGCAATGAAATTCCATGATGTAAGCATTACTTATTATTATTATTATTATATCTCTAAAAATGATTAGTCTTTATAACTATTGGAGTGATCATATCACCTCGAGAATATTAAAATCGACAAAATTTGTAGTCAATATTTTGTTTCTTCCATTTGTACAAATTTTATATTTTTAAAAAATATACTTTTTTTAAAATTTTGGATTGAAAGGTCGTACTATATACTATTAAGGTGGATGAATAGTTAAGTGTACCTCACCACTAAAACTTTTGTATTTTCTGGATATTTTTTGGTAAGATTGAGTAGACTAAGATCTAATGTATCTACATTTTTCAGAAGATACAGTGTTATAGGGTAGGAAAATTCAATAGTATACTAATATAGGTATGATTTTTTTTTTATGAGACTCTCCAGTAAAACATGAACTGTCGAATGTTTAAGATCACAGTAGTTCACAGTCGTTTGCTTATAATATATCATAAGTAGTCGTTTGCACATAATGTAAGTCAAGCATTTGTTCTCTGTTGATATACGTCATTAGCAGGCGTTTACTCATGATGTATATAAAATTGACAGTCGTTCATAATTGAAGAAAGTGTGTATTAGTCTTTACAAGGTCTCAGAAGACCTTAAAACCTGAAATTTAGCGCACTTATTATCTACGCCATATGTTTCTTGGAGTTGAATGCGACCATTTTAAATTTACAAAAATAGGTATTGAAATTCAATGGAATACGGTATTGTAGTGAAACTTAGTACCTGTTGCTGTGTCTTAGGACACAGCCTTCGCAGATGATGACCCAGCGCGCTCCAAAATGCCTCCACTGCCAGGCATTTCACTACCACAAGGATTGTCCAGTCCTGAAGCAAAAGATTCAAGGTCAAGGGTCGTGGACCAGGCTCCGTCAGTAGTAATGACTAATAATGACAGACCTGCGTGGCTCATCTTAAGCCCATCAGGTTAAGAATGGAAGAGTAGATTTACAAACTACGTAGTTGTATTGTATAGACTATATACATAGTTGTATAGTACAGGAGTGCACCACTTTATACTACTGCTATCTTCTTTGTGTAATATACAGCTGGATCTCAACTTTTCTTCAGCTTCTTAATTCTTGTAAGCTACCAAAATGATGTTATATCTAGGTAATTCTAATGTCAGAAATTTTGTGGCTATTATGTCAAAATAATTTGCTCAACACTTCAACTGGATTTTATATTCGTTCTTATCTGTACTTTTGATTTTCAGGAAAGTGACTCGGAGAACAAGGTACTACGTGAGATGATTCCCTACTTTCGCAACTCGAGCACTATTGAAACACCTAAATATCACTTGGCACCTCAAAGCCTGCTACCGAAGTACAAAGCTAGTTTCTTCAGATACGGCGGCAGTTTGACTACACCCCCTTGCTACGAATCCGTTGTATGGACCGTCTTCAGAGATAGACTGCCCATTTCAAAATCTCAGGTAGAACTATAACTAGGTGTGCAATGCAGTTGTCTGCTTGCAATATTGAGCTGAGCGGGCATTTTTTGGCATTTATAACAGNGTTCGGCAGTCTGCGAACCGAGAAATTCGGTCCTCTGGCGGTCGGACGAGGTATTAGTCGAAACAAACAACTTAGCTTACAATTCAAAGCAAAAAAATCAAATATTTATATTAAGAAATATTAACTTAAAGTAATATACTTAGAACTATGTTTAATGTTTACACACAAATATTTATTCAAAGTACATTTAACTTTAATTTACTTAAACAGAATTTTATGTATTTCATAACTTAAAGATGAAAAATTTAACATCAAAAATAGACTCAAGGATAACGCAATATTTATTCAAATGAATAAATAGAAGAAACAAATACAAGAAGAATTTAAAATCTTTATTTCTTTTCTAAGGTATCATTTTGCTTCCGAGCTTACCGAAGGTAACGGAAGCTATGTGATCGTTCTGAAGTACGAAAAATTTTTAGGTCTCCGATTTCAAAAATGTTAAAACAGAAATCCGTTTCAGACATCAGGGAACATTTTTGGTTCCGTGTCGGTCTGTCGTTCAATTTTTGCGAACCACCATATCTTAAAAACTACACGTCTAATTTTAATTAAATTTGGGTGGTAGGTCATAATTAGCCCATTATTGGTCCCATATAAGTTGCAACCTTCTGCGTATATTTGTTTCTCTTCCACATGCGCACAAACATACATTTATTTACACCTATAGCTTCAAAAGTGCTTATCAGATTTGAATGAAATTTTTATAGTTTATCGAAAGTAACATGCAGATAGCCCCAGATTAATTTGAACCGTCTACGCTCTTTAACTTTTGCTAAATTGATACTTTAATTCGTGTAAAAAATCAAAACAATTTTGACAGATAAAAAAAAAACGGGGGACACAATTACACCAATTAGACAATAATGGCTTGTAAACGCATAAAATCAATAAAGTACGTGGATAGAATGCGAGGAAGCTATGTGCCATTTGTGCTATTTTTTAATTTTTTATTTAAGGTTTATTTGTCCCTATGATATATTATACAAGTTTTTTGGACTTTATTAGAAAATTTACAATTTAATTAAATAAAACCCAAACTTAAAGATATTGAACGAATTAAAAATCAAATGCCTTTATTAATAATTAATTTTATTAATTTTCCCCCCTTAAGAACAACAAAAATAAAGAACTAATCATTCTATGTATGAAAACGTTTTTTACGACAGATCTAGTTTAGTTGCCACTCGTTATTTAATCCTTTATAAATAATCTTTTTTTTATAAGATTAAAAAAAAATGTGAATAGAAAAGAAATTATATAGTTACCTTATATTAATTATCGAATATTTTTAATAACAAAAAATAACGATATTGTATGCAAAATTTTTTTTTTTTAAATGTGCCTTACTGTGACTATTATTAATTTGTATAATGATTTTAATTTATTTGTATTAATGAATTAATATTGCACTAATTTTTTTTTAAGTGATTATTGTTATTAGTACATTTAAATCGTCTTATTATTCTAGTGCAATTGTTTTAATATTTAACAAATAATAAAATATTAGTCATTATTGTAACTAATTTTTAATATGTATATAGTTGTATGTCTGTATACGTTTGGTTTTAGTAAATTCTTGCCTAAATCTCATGTTTTAACATAATCAGGTATTATGTGTAGATATGATTAGTTACATTAGAGAAATATTATTTGAAGGGAATATAATTTTATTTATTTGGTGTTTTTGAAAGAAAGATCATATTTCGAGTCCCGGACGAGTTATATTTTTAACAGAAATATTACTACAGTAAAATTATTCATCGTACCTTTATTGTTTATTTCTTCGTTTTCTTAATATTTAAAAAATATATACATACACATATATATTTAATATATCATTGTTACCTAAAAATGAACTATAATAAAGTACGTAGTTTTATTAGTATAAGGGGGTATAACCAGCACTTCTTTAGATTATAACTCCTCTTAAAAAAAACAAAGGGGAGTAATAATCTAAAGAATATGTACGAGACGTTCTTCTTTAGTCTGTTACTCCCCTTAAAAATTCAAAAACAGAATCGTGATATTCCTTTGTCCTAAAGTACATTGAACGAAATATCCCTTTGTCATAAAAGTTATTTAGAAAAAGGAATTAATGTAGAAATTATTACCTATATGAATTTATATTATTAGAAATATAGGGGAGTAACAATCTAAAGAAGTACAACCTAACCGATAAATAAGAGGATTTGGGGGATCTATATTTCTATTTTCAAAATTACACAAAAATTTATAAACAATTTTAAAAAAAATAATAATCCTCTTCTAGTCATAAAATTTTCTAGTGTTTTTTTTTTTTTTTTTTTTTTTTTTTTTCAAGTTAAAAAATCAAGATCTGAATTTTCCCTTCTTATAAAATGTTACTCGTAAACTATTCCTTTTATGTACAGTTAAAAATAAAAAAAAAACCATGGATAACGAATGTAATGTAAAAATTAACATATTAATTTGTGATATAAGACATTGTGATAGGGTGTGCCAAAATAAAGATGCAAAACTTCGTTGTTTTAACTTAGTTTTTGTTTATATAAAACTCGTAGAGTTATTTATAATAATTTTTCCTGTTTCCTTTGTCTCTGTCCCTCTTCTTTTTTTTAGAGCATTTAACTTTATGTATAAAATTAAATAAATATTATTTTTTTGTCTGTTCTTTCGTATTTTTATTTATTACTTTTAAATAACCTTTCGTAATCTCTTAATTATTATAATATTTAATGATTTAAGTGATGTTAAGAATTATATTTTTAATTAAGACCAAAGATAAGATATTGAATAAAAATAAATGTGACCCCGATGGAAATCGAACACAGAGCAATCCTAGTATATGTCCCTCATATCCAACCCCTTTTGCTTCCAAGCTTACCAAATTAACTGAAACTAAATGGTCGTTGATTTCCCTTCTGAAGATCGAAAATGTTTTATGTCTTCGATTTAAAAAAAAAATCCAAGACAGGCATCCGTTTCATACATTAGAGAAACATTTTTTGGTTCAGTGTCTGTTTTCGGTCTGTCGATCCATATTTATTTCAACTGTCTGCTGTGCTCTTTAAATTTGGCTGTAATTTAATTCATTTAAAAAATCCCGTCAAGTAGGTACTTTCCCGCAAGTTACTAAAAGGGTTTCTTCGGTAATAAGAATTTATAAATACATTATTATTATATATTTTTAATTTTTTTTAAACAAAAATATGCATAAAAGTTTTACTTATAAGAAACAATGTGTGCATAATCCTTTAGTATATTCGGTATGCACTAATTTGGCTATTTAAGGGGTAAAGTGGCCGCCATTTTGAAAACACGATATATTTTTATGAACCAAATTTCAATACCTTAAAGATGATACCCAACTTCGAATTTTCAAATCATAAATATTTTGAATTTTCTAAAATTTTGCTTTTTTTCTATGAAAGCCCGGAAATATCATTGGACCACAGATATGCATATTTTTTTATTCATGCCTTATTTTTAGGACCATGGGGGGTAAACCCCATTTCGGGTGGTAAAATGGCCACCATAAAAACGTGATATATATTTGTAATCTACATTTCAATACCTTTGAAATGATACCCAACTTGAAAATTTCAAAAAATATAAAATATTGCGTTCTATATGCAATTGATCACAGATCGCAGAAAGTTAAGAGTTTAGGATCGCAATAGTTTTTCGGTTTTTTGGCAAAAAAGTTTAACTTTTATACCTAATTTCAAGTCTATAGTCGGGAGGTATAGGTACTCCAAGATGCGACGGATGGACGGACGGACAGACGAACTACCAAAAGCATAAGAGTTTCTAGGATGATCTCGAAATCCTAAAAAATCGGTCCAATACAACTTTCTCACACACGATGTGATAA
The DNA here is from genome assembly GCA_001010745.2 of Gerris buenoi. Classification (NCBI taxonomy): domain Eukaryota; kingdom Metazoa; phylum Arthropoda; class Insecta; order Hemiptera; family Gerridae; genus Gerris; species Gerris buenoi. The sequence goes on from KZ651904.1 coordinate 222,220, forward strand.
AAATGTGTTAAAAAAAAAAAAATCATAAAAATAATTTCACCTCGGCAGGGAATCGAACCCGGCCTCTCTCTCTCTCTCGATCTTTATAGACTGGGCTATTAACACTTGATAAATGTTTAATAATGAATTAACTTAGATATTATGGGATTTAAGTTCAATTTCACTAAGTATATTTGAGAAAATGTTGTTTGAATTTGTCCGATTTCATTTTTGTATATTTATTTATCTGGCTTCATTACCTGTAATCTTAAAAAGAAGCAAATAGAGAAAGGAAAGATATAAGTCTCTACTAAAGCTAAGTAAAGTAAATGAAATATCTTAATACATTTTATTTACTCTTTAAAAAGATAAGAGTTTGTAACTAGTGAGAAATAGCAACCTTGCAACTGCTTTATTTGCATCGCAACCTAGAAACCATATCACGCTAACTAGAGATATATCACAACAAATATAACCCCTCCCCCTTCAACTTCATAAATAATGCAATAATTATCTTTCATTGCCTACAAGATCTCAATCATCGACAAGCCATAGCTAACTTGCAAATCAAAACAGCCATTTGTAATACTTAATTATTCAGTCACAGTGAATTATTCCGCGGAATAGCTAATATTATTCTAATCTAAGTATGGCTTGGATGATACCAATAAATATATCGTTTTTTTTTAATCTCTTTGTGTATTTCAGCAGAAATGATTATCTTTTAAATTAATTATTCATTTCTTTATTATTTAGCTTCTTTCTGATGAACAAGTAAATACATCCTAGTTTTATAAATTAAGATCTTCAAATTCAGTTTAGTTTTTAGAGTTTGACAGATATACAAGTAAGTTGGCTGTAGATTTTTTCCTCAGTAAGTTAACTATTCTAATTCAAATTGTATTTTTTAGAATTTGTTATTTTATAACTTACAAATTAATTGATTGAGGTTATAAATTATACATTATTCACGTTATAAATGACTATAATATTAATAATAGTAGTAATATTTGACTAACTAACCTAGTTAGTAAAATATTACCACGCTATCTCCTGGATTTTAAGTAAACTATCATTTACATTAATAATTGAGCTTATAATTAACATGGATATAAGAAAGTTCTGTTTCAATTTATTTGACCGGTTTTCGTTAATTCAAAATTTTATTTAATATTAGTTGTACAATGTAGAAGTACTAAATCATATTATGATAAATATGGAGCCATCTGTTTAATATTTGATGACCTTATAGCAATGCCATTTAACCCAGAGACCTCGTAATAAAGCCTAAATATTTTACCTGGCTTACCTTCCAATCCAAGTCGATACAACCCATGCCAGAACCAGTATTCTACATTCCCTATAAAATGTCAAAGCAGTCTATAAACATAATAAATTACTATTTCTCTCTCACTCTGTACATTGCACACTCAATATATTGTGCCTTTTTAAAATTATTTTTGCACAATGTACAAGACAAAATATCATTGCATTATTAAAGAGCATTATTCCACACCCAAAATAAATAACCAAATAAAAATCGCCTTATTTTGAATTATTTATATTCAATTATACAATAAAATTAATATACTAAAACAGCAATAAGTAAAGAATGAATATTATTCATTACGTTTCAGCAGTCAACAAATTCAAAATAGTCTGCCAATTCGCGTCGTGGCACTTAACACCCTCGCATACTCCTATTTTGTATACTAATGGTTTTATGCTTTCACGACCTATAGCTTCCAAATTGTTTTGATTTGTTCACCTGAATGTTACCTATATCGATTATGCAAAATTTAAAGAGCGCGCAGACGGTTAAAATTAATCTGGGGCTATCTGCCGGCTACGTTTGACAAACCATCTAAATTTTATATAAAACAGATATGAGCTTTTGAAGATATAGTTTAAATAAATGTATGTTTGTGTGCCTGTGGCAGAGAAACAAATGGGGACAATGAAACTATAAGGAACCAACAATGGGCTACTTATGACCTATCATCCGAATTTCATAAAAATCGAACGTATAGTTTTTAAGATCTGTTGGTTCGCGAAAATTGAGAGACAGACTGACAGAACGACACACACGGAACCAAAAATATTGAATGATAAAACAAAACAAAAAAAAAAAAAAAAAAAAACGCAGGGTAAACATTCAGCAACTTATAAGATACTACTAAAATTAAAATTTAACAATCACATATCAAGGAAACGAATATTTAAAAATGTATGTAGAATATTCTTTTTATTTCATCGATATCGGGCTAAAATGACTTATACATAAACTTACTTCACCATAGCTAAAGTTTTACTTAAGACAAAATTTAATTAAGAACGCTACTCTAGTCACGTTCGCTAGAGAAAAAAAAAAGATTGATACTATAAATAGGTTAACTTAACAACTAATTTGCACAAATTAAACACGTAATCATTTCCATCAACCTTCCAATTTACATCACGACACAATAATATCAGATAATTAATTCTTGATTTCTCCGAAATTAGGTTTCGAGTAGAAACAAAAATTATTTGATAATAAGCATCGCCTACTTGACATACTAAAAGACATTAAAATTCTACTATAATAGAATAAATTTCTATAAATTATGTATAATAGATTATTTTTGCTTCAGAGTTTACCGAAGGTAACGGAAGGTATGTGATTGTTTCTAAAGAACCAAAATTTTATTATGTCTTCGATTTCAAAAATTCCAAGACAGAAAAACGTTTGAGACATCAGAGAACATTTGGTCCCTCTGGGGTGAGATTTCTGTCACTCAAATTTGGCGAACCATAATAAATGTTAAGACAGCTCGTCCGATTTTAATGAAATCATGATGGTAGGCCCTGATTATGTAGTCTATTTTCGGTCCCGCATGTAAGTTTCAAGCTTATGCACCTGCACCCATCCTGTTTTATGGCTCATTCAGTAACTGGCTAGATGCTTAGCAATAAAAATAAAAGAACACTCACTTATGGAAAGTAGTAGAAGAGGGGTTAAGACTAAAGAACAAGTAAATTTAGAAAGAGCCTTTTTAGGTTTTTTGTTGGGGTCTGTAATTTAACTATAGGGTATAAAACTATTGTAGGAGAGAAATTTCCATATGTGATAGTTTGAGTTCGATTCCAAGCCGGTTGGGATTATTTTTATGGTAAATTATGATCTTCATTAATAATTAAATTTAATCTCAAACTAATAATTGGAAAAAACCGAATTATTTTTAAGTATATGCGAAAGTTTAGTACGATTTTTTATCATTGAATTATAATTTTTTTTTTTTTTTTNCCTATAGCGTAAAGGCCCCCATACACGATCAAACATTTTGTGCAAAAAAAAATCATTAATAATTTTATTTTTGAAATTTAGCGTGATTTGAAAAAAAAAAAAAAAATTAATCATACTTTTTAACATTTGTATTTTCTCAATCACTGAGTGACGAACTGATAAAGAGACCGAAACACGGGACCAAAAATATTCCCTAATGTCTGAAAGGGATTTCTGCCTTGGGATTTTAATCGGAGACTTATTAAAAAAATTTAGTTTTTCAAAATGGTATCCTACCTTCCGATACCTTTGTTAAGCTCAGAAGAAAAAATGGGGAGGGGGGCATTTAAACTAATTGGGCAATAATCGGGTGAAAAAGCATAACATCAATAAAGTACTTGATAGGATGGGAGAAAGCTATGTGCCACACTATTTAGACTATTTTTTTTTGTTTTTTTAATACAATTAATTAATTTCTTTGCTGCTAAAATTAAGAATCTAATAAAGAAGACGATTTAAATAAAATTACATCATATGAATTTCATATTTTGATTATTTGTAAGAATTTTATTTTAACAAATTAAAATTTGGTAATAGGTTATAATTTTCTTCCTTTCGATTAGGATAGAATGTGGAAGTAAAAATACTAGAAGGTCAAGTAGAAATGAAGTTGTTTTTTTCTTATAGTTTTTTTTATTAACCTTGTAAATGAATATGGTTTATATGCAGAGATTAGTTGGTCACGGGGGCAGTGTGTTTAGGGCTGGTAACCATATTACGTCATCATGGTCCAAAGTCATCCACAGTCCCAGTTATCTTGACCCGTTCTTCAAAACCGGACCCACTTCTTTCTTCTTCAATGCCAACAATGAAGAGCGGATTTTATTTGATTTGTTATTCGTGGTTTATTTTTTTTAAGGATAAACATGATTATTTTATGTACGCGAAGGAATTTTATTAGAATTATAAAAATAACAGTGGTTAAGCCAGTATTAATAAACCATCAATTTTTTTTATTACAACCTTCACAAGGATAATATTATCTAAATATTTACATATATATTTATCTTGCATACATATAATCTTGCATCCATTATGCATCTAACACTAAGAAAGATCATCTGAATTATATATTGATCAATTATTCTTACAGCATTGATTGATTACGGTGATTAAAACTCAGTTCAAACCTGTCAATCAAATTATTATTATTTATATTTATTTCTTCTTCTTTTTTCACCTCTCAATAAAATGATTCTTTCCTTGATTTTTTCTCCTTTCTAATGTTCTTCTTATTTTTTTATTTTTTTTTTTTTACTTTTAATATAATCTTTTATTATACATTTTTATTATTCCCACTATTGTTCCTCATTAAATCTGATCTTTTATTCTTTCTCTCTTCTATTATTTTTTTAGTTTCCTTTAATCCGGCAAATTAGATGGGTTATTATTCCCCAATATGTTCATAATTTTCTCATATTCAATCTAATTTTCAACAATCTAACTTTCTATTATTTTTCCCCCTATTAAATAAAATCTACTATTCCTTAATTCTTTCTCTATTCCGTCATCCATAATTCTTTCTCTTTAAAGCTTTAATTTCTTGATTATTATTTTATACGTCCTTTAAATTAAATATCTTACTAACCTTAACTATCTACTAACCTCTAATATCTTAATAATCTTGGTTATTATTTCCTCCTATTTTTCAACTTATTTTTCTTTCTAATAAAACCCTATTTACTTATAAATAACCAAAATCTTAAAGACTAATCGTCCGATTTAAATGCAATTTGAATGATAGGTCATAATTATTTCTTTGTTGATCATGATTATTCTTGGTTTCTGTTCCACATACGCATGTACATAACTTTATTTACACCTATATTTTCAAAAGTAATCATCTGATTTTTAAAAAAAAATTAAAAGTTTGTCGAAAATAGGCAGATAGCCCCAGAGTCTCAGATAGCCCCATATTAATGTGCTAAATTGGATATTTTTATGCACACAAAAAATCGAAACAAATGTTACAGATTTAAAGAAATGGGGGAACATTAAATAAATATGATTTTTCTTTTTTCTAATAAATATTTAAATAAAAATTTGATATTAAACACGAATAAATGTTTGTAAATTTCTGGGATTATTAATAATTAATAAAATAATTATTTCTTCTATTTTTCTGGAATTAATTTCTTTAAGTGATTTTCAAAATATAAACCAATTTTATGATAAAATCTGTTTTTCGCCATTTTAGGTGATCTGCATTAGAAATTAAGATTATTATTAATTATATTAATATTATTATAAATAAAAAATAAATAAAT
>KZ651904.1:238166-248415 GCA_001010745.2 Gerris buenoi
GATAAATTTATTCCCAAAAATAGGTTCGTTCGAACTACGCAGAGAATCGTCCGTGGGATCGTCACGGTCACGGACATGCACATGCACAATAGATAAAAACCATTCCAATCTGACTTAGGATTGTATTTTGTACATTCCTCCAAACTGTTCCAACCATCGTTTGCGAATCATTTATCGTACAGTCCAGGCCATCCTCAGCCAAAACCAAGTTCTAGTTTTTACAACATGCGCGCAGTCATGTCAATCGTCACAAATGTAAGCAGGAGGGTTCTATGTTAACCCTCTCTTAGATTTCCTTTAATATTTTCAATAAGGTTTTGAAGGAGTCACAAACCACTTCTAAACTGACTGTGATTTTATAAAAGTACAAAGTAAGCGCCTGCGCACAAAACCTGTTCAATACGATTTCCCGATGGAAGTGTACGCTCAAGATAAAATATGAGTATAAAGTTTTCCCAATTTACTGATGTAAGAACCGTCTATTGGACAAAGTAAAGGACGGTATGGCAATAGGAAGGTCGGAAAGACCTTTTACTTAACAAATTATAAGTCAAATAATTTCACTATTACGTTGGAATCAACCGAAAAACATAGACCCCGGATAGAAACATCCTGGAAAGTTAGTGAATGGTGATTCCAGTGGTTGAAGTCTACGCACAAGATAAAATATTAGTATAAAGATTTCCCTAATTTACTGATGTAAGAACAGAATTGAAAGATACGTTTTACCCTACCCAATGAAGCCTAACTTATTAAAAATTAAAATAGAAATTCAAGAGGAGATTAGATTGCCCTCCTCCAATAATAGACTTTTCTTCAACTGGTGATGAATCAAATAACAATATTTTTACATACATAAAAACTAATATAACTATACATAAAAAGAAATATAACATACATATATGAATGTATAAATATGATAATATATTCTATTATTTGTATTTAAATTTTATTTGTTTTAAAAAGATTGCAACATAAATTATGTCCCTTAAACTACTTTAAAAAAAAACAAATAAATACATCCTCTGTATAAATTAAAATAACGTGATATTGTGTAATCCTGTAAGCAATTTAATAATACTTAATTTCCATTTAAGAGTAATTATAATTATTTATCAAGATTGAAAGATAATATTTTCAAAGTTTTATAAAATTTATATAAATAGAACATAGTTGTAAATATTTATGATTTACGTTTAAATGAGAAGATTAAAAGAAAAATAAATTTGTATCACCATTATATTCATTTTTATGTACTGAGTGTTAAAATTATACATCCTAGGAGTTCTTAAGTTCTATGTCCAGGTCCAGACAATTTAAAAATAATATTTAATTCTGTTTTACATTAGATGTATAGGTGTATAGGTGTCTATTATTTTGAAGAGGTATAAATAATTGTCCCGGTTCAAGAATGTGATTGATTCAGCTTAGAAATCGAGTTGAACTTTTCCTTTTCATCTAAAGAAAACTTATCCTATGAATAATAATATAAGAGAGAGATGGAGGATGTAGAGTTGGATGGATGTAGATACTACCAGCGCTAGACCGGGCAGCGCCGGCGAAACCTGTAATTAGTTCCGGTCTCTTAAAGTGTTCAAGGATGTGACTTCCTATTAAGTGTTATTCCACGGGCTATATACAAGATATTGGACCAGTATAGTATAGTTGAGTACATCGTTCAATATCGCACCTTCACCTTGGAGCCTTAATCTTCTTCTCATCTTGACTCCACCATAATCTCAAAAAGGACCTCCTAAAAGACATTATCTTTTGTCAAGGATCGACATACGTTGTCCGAATAAGAGCTATATTCACTTTTATGGAAAGCAGCCATACGAGGAAAAAATCCATGAATGCAAAATCATGAAAGAATTTATGAGTTTTATTATAAAACTGATGTTTACTATAACTAGGTATCACGTGGCTCTTTTGTAAAGGGATCCAAGTAATTGATTAAATTATTTAGTGCACTGTACACTGTAAAATAGTTTTAACAATTTATAATGATAATAATATGAGCGTAACAGCTCGCAAGAACCAAGGATCTACAAATAAAGTGTAGATAACCTTTAAATAAAATTATAATACATAATAGGTGAAGGTGACAATGGTTTGGACATGAACAAAACTATTAATATACTATCTATCCATCAATCTATAAATGTAATTTACTGATAAAAAGCTTAGAAAGGGTAGAGGGAGCATGATGAATATAAAAAAAAGTGGCTTAAATATCGGTGACAGCAGGTGCTGCTAAGAAGCGAATAGTGAGAAAAAAGTGAACTAATTTTATAGTTATTTGATTACATGTTTAATCGCAATGTTTTTGGAATATGTGCTGGGGTAGAAATACTATCTACGCTGGACAGCAGTACTTCGTATAGTAGCAAAATATAAAAATATATAAATAACTTACGAGGAAAACAAATAAATATAAACATAAACATGTAATTTTAGAGTCTATAGTTAATAGCGACTTTTCTAGAAACTATTTGAGGCTCTTAGGGGGTAATGAAGAAACAATGATGTTCTAAAAGATCTGATTGATCATATGCATTTTTATATATATTTTTTTATCGTAGACTTTCACAAAACCCATCGAATAGGGATTACGTAAGTAGGACAGTAACATCAAAACATTTTTATCTATCGTTGATTCCCAAAATAATTTAGATATAAATAATCAAATAATCCCACGACAGAGTCGCTATCAAATAGGTTAAATAATCAAAAATTAATTTTAATAATGGGATTTTTTAATTCATTTTGGTAATCGAGATGAGATTGGATGTAATGTGTTAAATATTTTTTTAAGTGCAAATATCTGACAGAAGCTATTCGTAGAGTCTATTATATAATTAGTTTCATTTAACTTTATTTAGAAATAATTTTAATTAGACTGAAACGGTTTCAAATGTAACCAACTGAAAGAGTTTTTTTAGCTCTTTCGACTGTGTCCAGCTACGGGGTGACTAATTTGAATCTTTAATCGTTTTTATAGAAATTCAATTCATTGGATTAAAGCTCTATCTAGATACGCTACAACGTCCTGCATAAAGCACATTATATTAAATACATATTAGGAATATGTAGAATTATAAAATACATTATGTTATAGGGATAATGTCTGAGGTTGCATATGGTACTTTTTTACTTAGCATGTACTTATTCGAACTCTGATAAAACAGAAAAAGATAATTTTTGTTTTGAAATCATTATAGATATATATAATGAAAAAACAAAACAACCCAAACAAATTTATTTCCCAAACACACTGTTAATTATTTGTCAATATATCAAAATGTGAGCAATCAAATCACAACTACAAACTGCGAGTCAAAGCAAGAGTTTGTGATTTATAACTTTTAGTGATGCGTTGCAATCTGAACTCACGTATTTAGGATGAACTAGGGAACAGTACTTATTATCATTACCTACTAAATAGACTGCCAATTAGTGTGGCACATAGCTGCCTCGCATTCTATTGAGTACTTTATTGTTATATTAATATTAATGTTATATTATTTTATTGTTATATTTTTTATTGTAAAAAAACTATTGATAGCTCTTTCTTCAATCTTTAACACTTCATAGCGGTGTCGCTGTTGGTTTTACTAAAAAATTGTAATTGAAAAAATAAATGTTTGTCTCATTAAATATATGAAGTTTGATTTTTTCCGGCCTAAAATTCCAATTTTAAATTTGAAGTTCACGTTTACGCGAGCATTACGCGCGAAAGCTTGAACTGATAACGTTGTCCAACGAATTTGTCCTGGGCATTGGTAAAATGAACATGTCTACCAATTTTCATCAAAATCGGCCGACATTTACTCAAGTTATCGTTTCACGATTCGCGGACACATAGACTGACAGACAGGCACGTAACAAAAATGTTCCCTGATATCTGACTGAAACGGATTTCTGTCTTGGATTTTTTAAAAACGGAGACATAAAACTTTTTCCTTCTCAGAAGTGAACACAATGCTTCCGTTAACTTCGATAAGCTCGGAAGCAACAATACCTTTAAATTGATATATGACATAGCAGTGACAGTACGAAAAACACCCTCATTTGAGCCACGCCTACTTGTTTTCATAATGCCGGCAAAAATAAAAAATTTGTGCTATTATCGCCAAATTTTTATTTTACTTACTCTTTTCCTACTCTGTATGATATGCCATGCTGACAAAATCCTGTTTGTTTATTTGCCATTCTTATTGGCCGCCATCTTTAAAATATTAAGTGTGAAATTTTCAAAACATTAAAAAATATTAAGATGCACACCTGTGAATCTGAATTTCGTTCAAGTCGGTCAATATTTATGTTAGTTATCTTTAGAAAACCAAACAAGCGTTTAAACGCCGAAGTTTCAAGTCTACGACATAAAGAACTCATACTCGTTAAAAAACGTTAATGTAAAAGAAAGAAATCAGAAAAAAATTACGATATTTTGAGGAAGGTTGATGAGGTTAGAGTTAGGGTTTTCTATGTTTACTTATCTCGCTTTTGATTTCTTTAACCTTTCTTTGGTTCAAATTATTCTTTCTTAACTAGGCCCCCTGCATAATTCTCCAATTCCTCTTCATTAAAAACCAAAATCTAACAAACATTCATTTTGAATGCCCTTTAATTCTACGGCAATTCCTAAGCTAGGAACATCTGTTTGACTATGTATTATGTAGAATAAAATAAAATTATAATATTTAGTAATTTAGTAACGATAAGATTGTTTATTTACGTAAATATATTATGACTCTGTTATATTAAAACAAGGTAGAATGACACAAATGCCTACAACCTCCGCTGAGTTCTTTCAAACTGTCGTAAATGTTTTTCATGATTTTTCTTGATTCTCCACATTCTTTCATAAATAAACAAAATTAATTTAGAATTAAGATATCGTAATTTATATACAACACTAGCCTTCACCCATAGAGGCTCATAATATGCTATCATTGACTGTGTTTTCTTTTACCATGTAGAACAAACGATTAAATGAAATGCCTTAGTTTCGCTTCCAAGCCTTCATAGTAAAGAATCAGGACTATAAATATTGTAATATACCACGCGCATTCCATTATCATAGGTATAGTTAGGAGGCTATTTATAAAGTGCAACATTTCGACAAGTGCAACAACTCGAGATTTCACGCCATCACAATACTTTCTCTTTTTATTCACTACATATATGAGAAAGTAAAAAGTAATAGTAAAGTATAAGAAATCAAAAGCTTAAAACATTTATCAATAACGAATTATGTAAGCAATACACAAACAAATGAAAAGAAAAAGAAATGCTAAAGAAACCTTCTTCCTAATCTAATTGAAATCATACTAGATTATTGAAAAATTTAATTATTTTAATTAGATTACTTAATTTACCTAATGCTTATTACTAAGTATTTATTGTTACCTAAATATCCATTTGTAGTTAAATCCCAACCTGTGATTACAAGTTGTAAATTAATAATATTAAACAGGAGGTAATTTGAAAAAAAAAAATCTGTTGACAATGTGAATTCAATCGAATCCTTCGAGTTCAATGTCGCGAGGTTGACTTTCACTTTATTTGTTGTCCTTAAAAATGTAATAAAAAAGGACGAATAATTTATATAACAAAACCAGAAGGATTTATTTATTATTAAGTGCTACATGGGATTTAGTGACAGGTGAACAACTTATGTGTTTAGATCCGTGGTGCCTTAATAAGACGAGGAGGGGTCCGACCTTGTCTCCCGCGGAGCTGTTGAAACCCCCTACAGCTGACCACTCGATCTGCCTTCCGAATCGCATTCAGTCCTTATCTCGCCGCTAAACCTAACTGGCGCCACCGTAGTAACTATTGTTGATCATCCGAGTTCTATTATTTCGTTGTTAAATAGATTTTTCATTGATGTTCGATAATGACGGTGATCGGGTTATTAGTATTGATCGTTTGGTTCCGCCTAGGTCACGGTCAATCGGTAATCGAGAATATTTTGGACGATTACCGAGAAGCGATGGAACTCCCACCGGGTATGACAAGAGATACGAAAAGCTTTTCGGACGAGTACGATTTTATAATCGTAGGTGCCGGTTCCGGAGGATGTGTCGTGGCCAATAGACTCACTGAAAATCCTGATTGGAACGTTCTTCTTTTAGAAGCCGGTAAAGAAGAGATACTTTTAACAGACGTTCCTTTACTAGTGTCTTACATTCTGAGTACAGGGTACAATTGGGGTTATAGAACAGAAAAACAACCGGACATCTGCATGGCGATGGATGACGGGAAATGTTCGTGGCCAAGAGGTAAAGCTATGGGTGGTACGTCGGTCATTAACTATATGGTATACACAAGAGGTTTCGACGAAGACTACGACGAGTGGGCAGCTGCAGGAAATGTTGGATGGAACAGTTCACAAATCCGTCCTTACTTCATGAAATACGAAAACATGAAAGTGCCCGATCTAGTAAATTCACCCGATTACTCCACAGGTGGTTATTTAGATATCGAAAGACCGACGTGGAGGACACAGTTAGCGGAAGCTTATCTGAAAGCAGGAGCTTTACTCGGGCACCCGGTAGGTAAAACCGATGGACTTACACCTCGAGGATTCTCCTACGTCCTGTCGACTACTCGAAGAGGTTCTCGTCTAAGCGCATCTAAAGCTTTCTTACGTCCCGTCAGAAATCGACCGAATTTATTCGTTTCGAAAAAATCCCGTGTAACTAGAATCCTAATCGATCCGATTACAAAAACCGCTTACGGTGTCGAATTTATTAAAAATAAAAGAATGTATAAAGTTAGAGCAAGAAGAGAAGTTATTTTATCAGCCGGTACAATTAATTCTGCTCAATTGTTAATGTTATCAGGTGTCGGTCCTACGAAGCATCTTCAAGATATGGGTATAAATGTAATTAAGGACGCGAACGTTGGTGAAAATTTACAAGATCATGTGTCAATGATGGGGTTGGCTTTCCTTATCAACGCTTCTTTGTCTATAGTCGAGGAACGGTATCGAAGTCCTGTCTATACATTGGACTATCTTCTGTTCGGTCGAGGCCCCTACACGTTACCTGGAGGAGCTGAAGCTTTTGCTTTCGTCGATACCAAGCTAAACAAGAACTCGAAACAACCCGATATGGAACTCGTTTTCGGACCTGGTGCTCTGACAGGAGACAGCGGAGGATCTATCCGACAGAGTTTTCACCTGAACAAAACATTCTTCAATCAAATCTACGGTCCTTTTATGGGCAGAGATGCATTTGGTATTGTACCCGTTCTTCTAAAACCAAAAAGTAAAGGCTACCTCAAGCTAAGATCTAAGAATCCACTTCATTGGCCTCTTCTATACCCTAACTACTACAGCAATCCTGAGGACCTTGAACGTATGGTTGACGGAATAAAAAAAGTAAGCTAACTATTAAAACTTCTATAATTTTTTTAATTTTTACAAGCAAATTTTACTCTTTCATAGAAAAATTAACTTTTTTTTTTAAGAGAAACAAAAAAGAGACAAAACAAAATTTTACTTAATTGTAGTTCTCTTACTTACTTTTACTTAATTGCACTTCTTTTAGTTAATCGATCAAAAATAATATTAAGTTATCTAAAGGTTGGTGAACCAACCAATATAATAGGGATTTAGTGTGATATATGTATTAGTTCATTAAGGATAAGCGTAAAACCAAGATTATTATATTAGAATGAAATATAGCTATCGGGAGAGCCTTAAAGCTTTCAGAAACATTCATATTCTTTTACTAGTTCTTTTCTAGTACTTCTAGTTTTTAGCTTAGGGGGGAAAAATACATTTCAAGATAAAATGTTTAAAATTATATTAAACGATATTATTTTACAAAAATGTAAAATTATTTGGGTCTATAGACATTAAAGACCAACGGAATACCACATGAACTCATTTGGTGAATAAATCACCCAATGAGAATCAGTTACTTGTCACAATAACTATTATGAAACGTCTGATGATATCTTTAGTCAGTCTTCATTATTAGCTATGTTGGCCCTTAACAATAAACTGATCAGTTATATATTATTATAACAGAAAATACATTCATATAAAGTAATCCACTACTTACTACTTAGTATGGATAATAACTTCCTTACGTCCTATCGTGTATTGATGTTTTGATTTTCAACCCGTTATTGTCTAATTAATCCAATTTCCCCTCCCTTTCATTTTAAATCCGTCAAAAAAGTGTTGTTTTTTTTACATGAATACGCGTATTAATTTAGCCATATTTAATGAGAAAAGACGTTAGAAATTAATGTGTGACCGTGACCATCTATGGACATATTTCGAAAAACCATCTAATGTACTTGTTAATAAAAAAAGATTGTGCGTATGAGGAAGAGAAATGAGCGCAGATGATTGAAATAATATGCGGCCAACCGCTTATTATTACCTACCTTCCAAATCTCATTAAAATCGGACAAGTAAAATTTAAGATATGTTAGTTTACAAAAATCAAAAATGTAAACGAACAGAGCGACCGACATACAGACACGAGACATAAAAAATTTCCCTGCGTCTGAAACGGATTTCTGGCCAACTTTTATTATTAAAACATAATTTAATCAAGCAAATGTTTCCTTTTTGTAGGAATAAATGTGGTTGCCTAAGTTTAGCAATAACAAATCTTTTCGAGGTGAGAAGTCACCGTCGTCGGGATGCTACTCGATTATATGAATGATTGATTGATCAAAAATAAAAATTAAATTTTCCTTGCCTTATAATTAACAAACCATAAAGCCCGTAACAACGGTTTGAATTTTTTATATTTAGAAAAAAGTGAAATTAATAATTAATTAATTAATTATGATACCTAGATTAAGACACATTTTAGATGCGTTATCATATCCATTTGAAGACCAACAAATCAAAACAAACATTTATTTTTATTGGAATAAATGTTGTTGCCTAGCTTAGCTTAGCAATAACAAATCATTTCGAGGTGAGTCGTCAATACGTTTTCGTCGGACAATACTCGATTATATAAATTATAATAAAATTATATGAAGGTCATTGTCAGAGTAACGAAATTATTTAATAATATATTACAAGCTATTAAACGATCGCTCGGTTAATATATTCCGCACCACTATTATATTATTCTACCACTTTCTTAAAGATTAGTCTCTAATTTTAATGAAGGACTCTTTATTAAGTAAAAAAAAAAAAATACCATTACTTTTAAATTAATGTTCAAAACTAATCAAAGGTTAAAAAAATCAAACTTTTTAGGACTACTTAACTAATTTCTGAAAATTTTTTAGTTAGGAAGGTTACGACTTACGACAGGATATATCTAAAACTTTTAGTTTTATGAGATATTTCCATAAAAGAACCTTAAAAAAAAATTTCATTAAAATCGTTTAACCATGAACTCATTTCTTAATATTAGACGACGATATATTATTGTTGTATAAAGTAAATCAATAATATCAAAAAATCATTTTAATTTCTCGATTTTACCCTGTTAATTTTATTGGTTATATTTATTTTTGTTATTTGTTAATAGTATTGTTTAAGTTTTAAATTAAATTATTGTTTTAATATATGAGGAAATATAATTCAATAATTGCACGATAAAAAGAACTTTTTATATTCTACGTTTTTAAATTTTCTGTCATAAATCATATATTTGAAACAGGTCAAAATGAATATTGTAAATATGGGACATATCAAAACAAATAAAATAACATGCGGATTTTTTTCCGAACTAAATTTTTCATACAGCCAAATTTGCTGAAAACATATTAAATTCTGCTGAAAGATGGCTAAAAGTATTAAAATAATGCAATGTCACACTCTAAAAGTTTCAAATGTCTAGCTAGTCGGTAAATTAGTTAAAAATCGATTGCAAGATTTGTACTGGACAAACAAACAAGACTGCAAGCTAATAAAAACGTAGTAAAACAATTTTAAACTGACGAAACTAAGTTATGTAAAAATTTGATTTTAAAAAACTTCTAAAGACGCATGATTATATCCTGGAAGGGATGAACTAGTAAGCTATATGAAAAATAATAATTAGTATTAAATTGTTTTAAATTACCCTAAATCGACCCCAAGTAAGAATGAATATTATCAAATGCTATATAAATCAAATATAGCAAAATAAGATTGAGTGTTGATGGGGTTTTAGCCATTGTAAATGGAAAGAATAAAATAGATAGTTCATAGTTCAATAACTCGAGGAGAAAAATTGATCGTAAAATAATGCTCTACAAATGGGTTTTACATAAA
>KZ651904.1:251229-264544 GCA_001010745.2 Gerris buenoi
AAAATTTGTTACAGACTGGCTTTCACCCAAGAGCCCCGGGTTCGATCCCAGCTTATGGCGCATCAATTTTTAACGTTATAAATCATTTAGAGGTGAGTTGTCGTCGTCGGGACACTACTCGATTATATAAAAGATAGCTCAAGTGTGGTGTCCTTCCTATTATACGTCTTTTAGTGAGCTAAATCGAATAAGACAATTTGCAGGTCGATTTAATCATTCCATTAGAATATGATAAGTTTTATAGGAAAATAACCAGCATTTTTCATCATATCTCGATAAGTAATTATTTTATCGACCTGAAAGTTGTCTCGTTCGATTCAACTCTATAACATACTTTTTAAAGGACACATCATTTGAATAATTTTATTTAAAATTTTATATAAATTACCTACTTTACTTCCCCCACTAAAAATAACATTGTTCTACTCCCTAAAATTTTTAGGGCTCTTCAGATGATCAATTTTACTCGTACTACTCGAATACTTCATGTGTTATTAAATGAGAAATGATTTCAATTACGGTTTTTTAGAAAAAAGAAAGAAAAAGAAGACAGGTTTAGAAATAGAATACATCACAGCATAGTAAGCATATACTATGAGAGATGTGTAATTTCGTTGGAATGTTTCTGTTTCTTCATTGGTGAGCGAACAGCTGGTAGAACTGAACGCGAGCTGCACCGTACTACCTTTAATTTAAATTCACAGTCAATTTATTATTTTTTGCGTAATAGCCGTAAAGCTAATTTGGATTTAAAACACTGAATACTTTTGGGCAAACATTGCCTACGGCTAAGAACTGTGTTACTTTCACACAATAGCTCGGTCAACTTAGCACGTTATTTATCGACTAAAACGTATTAGTATATATTTTGGTAAAACGACTTATTAACTATTGAGAAAACTATTTTAGATGTTGAAAGGATATAGATATGGTTCTATCTATAAATCTAAAACCATTTATGCTCTATTATCACTTTCCCAAATTATTAAGTTTTGTTTTGATTGCTTTAATTAGGTTGCAATTGTTAATCATTTTTGGCATAAATCATATTTTTATTGAAAAAATCTTTCAATTAGTGTAGAACATAGCTTCCTCATGACCTCACCGAAATAGTAATTATGGAAATAGTATTGATCAATCTTCAATCCAGATTCCTCAACAGTATTGTCAGTATTAATCAATCCAGATACATCAATAGTACTGATCAATCCAGATACATCAATAGCATTGACCAATCCAGATACATCAATAGTATTATCAATCCAGGTACATCAGTAGTATTGATCAATCCAGATACATCAATAGTATTGATCAATCCACCAGATACGTCAATAGTATTATCAATCCATACATAATTATTAAAATACCGCATACTGAATGCGCATAAAAACTTTTCCTTTGACATCTCAAAGAAATAGTTAAAAACAACAATAAATTATGCTATATACTACTGTGATAAATTGATAGAAAAATCAAGCTGACATAATTAAAATGAGTCATTTATATTCAGGTTTAACTCACATCTTATATCATTTAATAAAAACTGCTGTTTATTAATTTAGATAAAAAATGTTGGAAAAATTAATTGATTTCAATCAAATCCAGACCACATACTTAGTTTGTTAAAATAGTTTAACTTAGTTCGTAAATCATAAATAAACCATAATCATAAACCAGAATCATCATAAATCATTTGGATTACGGTTAAATCCGTGTCACTAAGGATTTCAAAGTTGTTTCTCATCTACTGTTGAAAGCATCTTTAAGGGTTTTAAGCAACAAAAAGTAAATTCCAAATTTACCTTGGATTTTCTTATTTTATAGGAAAATAAAATATATTTTAAAAAGACAAATAAACTGTTAAAAGTTCGATGGCTCATTTGCAATAGATTTTCTCGGTAGTAACTAAATAATAGAAGATAAATAAACACATCATTTTGATGGTGAACACTTTATACGTACAAAAGGTTGAGTAATATGATTACGTGAAAAGCTACTTGATTGGATAAGGATCGTAGATGGTTGACGTTAACACGGTCATGTTTTGGACAATGAATATATTAAAAAATGAAGGATAAGGACAGACACGATAGAAAGGAGGGTTAGATTAGTTCAGGATCAAGATAATGTAAAAGAGATTTTGGAATCGAGAATTAGATGGTGTTTTCCTTACATAGAGGACCTAGGTCCTGGATGAGTTGGAACTACTTTATAGTTAGTCTTCTCTTCGAAGTCGTAGATACGAGTATAGTTAACAATATAATACCCGAGACATCTTCTTCAATCTATTCACTGAAGAGATAATAACCGTGAAATTCCAAAACACCCTAACGAAAATTGACCATCATTAAATCAATAGAATAATTTGCTCTTGAATGGAAATAGCCAGCTATGTAACAGTGTTGCCTATTAATTAAAGGGTTTCAAGGTAAGACTAATATTCATTATTTGAAGAGTAATGAAAAAAGCTCCAATGACACTTTTAATATATTGACAAGCTAGAGTTATTTTGCAAGTGAGAATGCTTCTAATTTTGACAGGCTACGGCTACAGGCTACAGGCTAGGGTCATTTTGGAAATGACACCTGCAACGTTAATTAATTTAAGAGTTATAATTTGTTTTATTATGTAAAGTTATAGACCTGATTAGTTTTAAGATTCAAAATCATTATGTGCTAAACACAAATGAAATAGAACAGCATTTAAAATAGTTTTAGCTAAAAGGTCAATGCACTTAAAAATGTTTAAGACGAGAAATTCTTTATTACATTGACTATAAAAACCACGATTGAAGATTTAATAAGAAATATATTTCGATCAAGCTTTTCCTTTGTCGCAGTTCTATCATATGATTTCGAATATTAGCGCAAAGATACAACAATTGATCAGTTGGGATGAGTGTGTCTAGTGAGAATGCGAGACCTTAGTCCTTGAATCAGGTGGTCAGATATCTTATTAGTTATAAAATAGTTCATTCAAGTCACGTATGTCCATCTCGTCCTGTCTAAGTACCTCAATATGAAGCTAGGTTGTTCATATATAAACCCTTATTAAGATAACATCCGAGGTATTGTTGAAAGTCACATATCTTCATATAAATCATTCACCGAGATAAGTATCCTAACCTTAGCTCTCTTCAACATATCTTCAATCTTTAACTTTGCTACTTTTAATTCATCTTGACTGTGTCAATATTACTTTTAATTCATCTTTACCCTTCAAATATTGCTTTCAATTGATCTTGGTGCTGTCAATATTACTTTCAATTCATATTGGTGCTATCAATATTACTTTTAATTCATATTTACCCTTTCAATATTACTTTTAATTCATGTATGGTTGCCATATAGTTTTACTATTTTTGAGTGAAACAACATCTTAACCAGAATAAAACGCCACAAGAAATGTCCATTCTGTAGTGATTTCCACACTAATTCATTAAGTTTTGTATCCTACAGACTTTATCTTGGTACACACTGTTTGTACAGAGCTTACAAAAGTTAACGGAAGCTATTTTTTAAGCTGTAAAAATTGTTTTCTTAATGGATGTTAAATTGTTGATTTATTATATGAATATAAAATTATCAATTTAGCAATATTTACTGTGCACAGTTCGTTGAAATTCTTCTATACTTTTTACAACTTTTGATAACCATCCTTTTTAATACTTTTGACAAACCATCCAAATTTCATAAAAATCATATGTTGTATATACTTTTGAAGATATAATTGTAAATAAATGTATGTTTGTGCGCATGGAGAAGAAAAACAAATAGGCGTAGTACGTTGAAACTTATATAGAACCAACAATGGCCAAATTATGGCCTACCATTTAAATTCCATTAAAATCGGACAAGTAGTTTTTGAGATATGTTGGTTCGCAAACGTTGATGTTGACAAGAGACAAACACGGAACTAAAAATGTTCCCTGGTGTCTCAAACGAATTTTGCCTTGGAATTTTTGAATCGTAGACATAAAAAAATTGTTGTAATTCGGAACGATCACAAAGCTTCCAATACCTTCGGTAAGCTTGGAAGCAATAAATATATAGTAGAGGGAATTCCAAGACTGAAGTCTGAGTAAGACATTTAAATATACTTAGTTCGACGAACTAAAATATCTCGAAGACTTGTGAAGAATAAAAATCACGTGTTCAATTTCACATCTGTGCCAAGATATTTGCATTTAAAAAAAATAACTATGCAAAGAGACATTCTTTCATATTTTTATCGTACTCGATTTTGATTGCAAAATTACAACTGCCTAGTAGCAAATAATACTTTCAGTTTTTCATTTTTATGATCCGAGTTTAAAAAACAAATGATACATTTAATCGTTTTTAACGTTTCACAAAGTTAACGAGATTAATAAAAGATATTTAATAAGTTCTATATTAGGTTAAGGCCGATTTAAACTTCTTAAAGAATACA
This sequence comes from Gerris buenoi, assembly GCA_001010745.2. Taxonomy (NCBI): domain Eukaryota; kingdom Metazoa; phylum Arthropoda; class Insecta; order Hemiptera; family Gerridae; genus Gerris; species Gerris buenoi. The sequence continues at coordinate 255,661 of KZ651904.1, forward strand.
TTTTGTATTTGTTACATTGAAATACAAAAGAAATAATATAACAGTTCTTGACTGTGTCAATATTACTTTTAATTCATATTTACCCTTTTAATTCATGTATGGTTGCCATATAGTTTTACTATTTTTGAGTGAAACAACATCTTAACCAGAATAAAACGCCACAAGAAATGTCCATTCTGTAGTGATTTCTACACTAATTCTTTAAGTTTTGTATCCTACAGACTTTATCTTGGTACACACTGTTTTTACAGAGCTTACAAAAGTTAACGGAAGCTATTTTTTAAGCTGTAAAAATTGTTTTCTTAATGGATGTTAAATGGTTGATTTATTATAAAAATATAAAATTATCAATTTAGCAATATTTACTGTGCACAGTTCGTTGAAATTCTTCTATACTTTTTACAACTTTTGATAACCATCCTTTTTAATACTTTTGACAAACCATCCAAATTTCATAAAAATCATATGTTGTATATACTTTTGAAGATATAATTGTAAATAAATGTATGTTTGTGCGCATGGAGAAGAGAAACAAATAGGCGTAGTACGTTGAAACTTATATAGAACCAACAATGGCCAAATTATGGCCTACCATTTAAATTCCATTAAAATCGGACAAGTAGTTTTTGAGATATGTTGGTTCGCAAACGTTGATGTTGACAAGAGACAAACAATAAGGATCGTAGATGGTTGACGTTAACACGGTCATGTTTTGTACAATGAATATATTAAAAAATGAAGGATAAGGACGGACACGATAGAAAGGAGGGTTAGATTAGTTCAGGATCAAGATAATGTAAAAGAGATTTTGGAATCGAGAATTAGATGGTGTTTTCCTTACATAGAGGACCTAGGTCCTGGATGAGTTGGAACTACTTTATAGTTAGTCTTCTCTTCGAAGTCGTAGATACGAGTATAGTTAACAATNAAGAGTGTAAATATGGGACATGTCAAAACAAATAAAATTACTTCCGGATTTTTTCCGAACTAACTTTCCATACAGCAAAATTTGCTGAAAACTAATTAAATTCTTCTGAAAGTATTAAAAAATGCATTGTCATCGAATTCTGAGCTATTCTAAAAATTTCAAATGTCAAGCTACTCGGGAAGTTAAAATTCGATTGCAAGATTTGTACTGGACAAACAAACGAACAAGAAAGCAAGCTATTAAAAACATAGTAAATATTACATAATTTATAAATACAAAGAAACAGTTTCTCCACGGAAAAGAATTTTTGTTTATTTATCAAAGCAGCATACATCTTTTATAAAGCCTTCATCAGTACCGATTTTGGAAGAAAATAAGGTAACTAACTAACTTCTTTTTTTAGTCTTTAACATCGTATGACTTGCCCACAACATAGTTTTTACTACGTTTTTATTAACTTGCTTTCTTGTTTGTTTGTTTGTTTGTCCAGTACAAATCTTGCAATCGATTTCTAACAAACTTCCTGAGTAGAAAGATATTTTAAACTTTTAGAATAGCTCAGAACACGATGACAATACATTATTTTTAATACTTTTATCCATCCTTCAGCAAAATTTAATTCGTTTTCAGCAAATTTTGCTGTATGAAAGATAGTTCGGGAAAAATCCGCAAGTTATTTTATTTGTTTTGGCATGTCCCATATTTACAATCTTCATTTTGACAGGTTTCAAATTTATGATTTATGACAGAATATTTAAAAACGTATTATATAAAAAGTTCTTTTTATGTTGCAATTTTATAATGTAACTCTATTTCCTCCCAAATCTGAAGATGGCTTTATAAAAGCCAAAAGCTGCTTTGATAAATAAACAAGAATTCTTTTCTTTGGAGAGACTGTTTCTTTGTATTTATTAAGATGACCGTAATTCAAAAAATTGCTTAACAGATGTCCCCGTGTCGACCTCAGGAAACTTTTGTAGTCTCAATTCGTCTGTCGATCAGTCTATCGTTCAATATCAATGCGAACCAATCATCCGATTTAGTTAGTGGGTCATAATTAGCCCTTAGTTGGTCTCATATAAATTTCAGCTGTATTTTCCTCTTGATTTCTCTTCACTCGCACTCTTCTTCTTTGCTCGCACAAACTTTTTTGCTCGCACAAACTTTTTTGCTAACTCTAAAGTACTCATCTGATTTTGAAAAAAATTTAGTTGGTTTATCGAAAGTAGCCTAAAGTTGGACTCATAATAATAATTTCAAACATCTGCACATAAAATAAGTGTGATCCCATTGGAAATCGAAACAACAAATTTGTTATATTAAGACGTATATCTATAAAAGCAATCGTCCGATGTTGAAAAAATTAGGATGGTTTGTCAAAATTAGTCTGTAAATTTTAACAATCTACGCAAATTTAATATTGCTTCAAAATAAGTGTGACTGGGAATCTAAAACAGATCCAAATACTCAAATTTGCTGACACTCTTATAGAATATTCTTCTAAAAATTATCTAATATAAATATATCGTCAAGTTCACATCACTGCACTAAATATTCTAATGTTTAAACTACATATTTTTATTCTAGTTGCATTCTGCAGCAAAACATGCATTATTAGCAACTAATTAGCAAACGTCGAGTCTATTAGAATGTCTTCTGAGAATTTCCGAAGTGACTAAATAAAACAATTATTGTATATTTGTTTTCCTCGTGAGACATTATCTCAATACAAATCAGTGTTGCGTGGACTGTATAACTTAGGTATTTACTGTAAAGTAATGTGTTGGAAACTGAAAAAAGACGCGAAAAAAGAAGCACTTATATAAAAACATGTAAAATCTTAACCATAAATTAATTTATTAATTAGGCAAAATTTTGTTTTCAAGATCGACTGCAATGTCACCTTCGGTAATATCAGAAGCAATAAAAGAAAATGATAAAGAGGTAAATCGTACAGCCTTGAGAATGAGAGTATTTCATAGGTTTAGGCATTTATTTATATTTGTGTAGGTCATAATTAAACATTAATTCTAAAAGAAAATAGTGGATAATGTGTATAAATTCTGTCATAACCAACTGCTTGGAAACGGGTACTTTAAAGGAAAGTTCCGCGAGAAATTGAGAACTCGACTATGAACTATTGACAAATGAAAAGGTGTATTCTTATAATATAACTAGCTGGACACTCCCATGCTTCGCTACAGAGTGTGTTCTTTTTAATATAGTTTAATGTGTAGATTACTTAATAGAATAAGAATGAATGTCTGAGTAAGAACAAAAGAACCTAAACGAAGGTAGAGCTTTATTGGGATGAAAGGTAATTGGGCAGGGTACATTGACCAACAACAACATGGCAAAGAAAATAGACCTGGGCAAAGGAAATGATAGAGAATGAAAGACAAGTTGGCTAAAGGCTAGGAATTACAGAGAGGAACAATCTAGAAGAGCGAGAAAGAGAATTTGATATAGGGTAAAGGTATATTACGAAGTATAGTTCAACAAGAATTAACAATTTTATAATTTCAACAGTTTACTTAGGAAAATAGTACAAGCAAGATTTTATTTAATTGAGAAAAATATGTGCTAAACAAAATTAGTGAGAGAAAAAATATGCTTGAATGCAATCCATCCACCTGCATTTAGCAGGTGCCAAATCAAATTAACCAGTATAAAAATGTGCTAGAATAATGCAATCCAAGAGGCCTTACCTAAGCAAACAAGTGCCAAAGTGAACTTCCGATATGCCAGATGAATTTATTTTATTATTACTTTATCAGTAATTTTTAGTTTAAAGAGAATAATTATTAACTTTAAGATTTCATTGAAAAATATTAATATTTTTAATTGTTGCAACGAATGGCCTTTTAGTTTAATAACTTTTAACTTTTTCTTAACATTCACCCTGGCGTTGAGTTCGAAGTAATGGGCAAATATTAAATGTTGCCGATGAATAAAAACTCGAAAATATAAAGCCTAGATATAGAAAATTAGATGGCATATTTTAATATAAATATAATTTTCTATTTAGACTTAAGGAACCTTTTAAAATTAAAAATCCTTTTTTTCAGGCCGTACAGATCGGCGAGTCAGCTCCATTCAAGGTTTGGGGAAGCACAGCACTTAGACGCCCCGTGGTAGGATGTGAAAAACATGCATGGGGGTCCGACGACTACTGGAAATGTGTCTGCAGATATATCACAACTAACCTACATCACCAGGTAGTAACTTTGATTCATTTTATAGTTCCACAGATAGTGAAAGTAAAAAAGAGAAATTGAGTTCACATTCAATCAACAAGGAGGTTTTATATCATTTTATATCAAATTTAGAGCTCTATCGGCAAAATATAGTAATACAATGAATACAAGTGAACTTCTAACTTCCTGGGCACGATTTTTAAGAGATTCACTTTCGGCATGTCGTTTATTAAAACTTGAGCCCGCCTATCGTCTAAATATTGTACTATAAATGAAACCCTTACGACCTAACTTCCTTGATATTTAAAAGCGTGTCATTTTTCAAGTCGTTTTTTGTGGGATGAAAATATCTTCTGTCCTTCAGAGCTAAAACATATCCAAGTTAAAAGGATAAAATGTAAAATGAGGAAGCTACTTACGGTCAGGAGCTGCAAACGGCAAGGGCTCGTCGAAAGGGCAAGTAACGTCCTAAAATGCAGGTATTCAGTATTCAGCGTATCATCTGCATCCAGATTGCGACACCAGGACAGTAGGAGTAGCATCGCCTACATAAACAAATAACAAATAACAATTATGTAATTAATTAATCAAATATAGCTTAAGTTTCACACATGATCAAGGTAAAGGTATAGGGGCCAAAAAAGGTAAATTTAGCGACAAAATTTTTATCTCAATCATCACCGGAGGAAACAAAAAATAAAGTATAGATAATATAAAGAATTAATCATTTTTTACATTTGTTGCAGGTTGGTACCTGTAAGATGGGTCCGGATTCGGACCCAAAAGCAGTGGTTGATCCCAGATTAAGAGTTCGAGGAATCAGCAATCTAAGAGTGATTGATGCTTCCATCATGCCAACAATTCCTTCAGGACATACCAACGCCATTGTCTTTATGATAGCTGAAAAGGCTTCAGACATGATCAAAGAGGATTGGAACTATACTGCATCATAGCAGGTTCTTTCATTAGTTGTCAGGACTTATCATCGTCTTCAGCTTTAAGATGATATTTTATTTTGTTACCAATGATACTCAAAGTCGTGCGAAAAAAAGCTTTAAGCGTGATTTAACAGCTAGAACTTTACTATTATCTCTATAAGTGGTTGGATCCTTGGATATTTCGACAGGATCTTTTTAGACTTAAGAAGTGAACCAGTAACTGCTCAAGAAAGTGTATTGTACTGATAGTTCTCCTACATTTTAGAAGTTATTAGTTCTGCTAATATGTGCAGATATAGGTACTAAAACATTCGATGTCTTTCACGTCATTAAATTAATTTAACTACAATAAAAATTCAGTTTTCTCAGTAATTAACTTGATCCCTTTACAAACCTAACGATTTGTCGATTTAACGAACCTATCGAGCGACAGCGACTTATTCTATCGAAATCGACCTTTAGCTTCTCCACGAGGGATTCATATTGTTTGACAGTCCCCTTCAAATGTTAACCTTGGCCTTGGCCTTCCCCTTAAGGGTTGATCAATGGTAGAATCTACCGTTCTGCTTTACACCGGAAGGTAACACAGTAGGTTCACACCAGGTGTAAGGTTTGTGTGAATGTGTTACGCTAAAAGTCATGATCACAAATATAAGAAAATTTCATGCTGTAAGAGATCATAATCTAATACAATTAAATTGTTGCCTGTGACGTAAAGATAGAAATCTTAAATATACATATGCAACACCTAATATTATAATAAAAAATTATGTAAAATTGTCTACTATTTTATTTGTGTAAATATTGTAATTAAAATAAAAACAAGTATTATTATCGATTTTATCAAAAATTATATTATGTACAGAGAACATACTATATAAAAAATGTAGAATTTTCAAATATGTAGTGTTAATAATCATAATAATATACCAACTATATTGTCTTTCATTTGTACCAATGTATATGTTTTATAAGTAAATTAATTATGTAAGAAATTCTGATGTCTTTTTATTACCATAAGCTCTATAAAGAAGTAATTATATTTCTTTTCCATCCAACTATTAATCAGATAATAATTTGATTTACTAGCAAATTAAAATATATATACAAATATTAAGCTATAAACTAATAGATATCGACCAGAAAAATAATAAAGAACTTTAGGTAGCAGACAAAACAAGTATGTAGTATGTTTGATTGATAAGCTAGGGAAAAAATTATTGCTATAAATTACATCTTTTTGTTTCTTAAAAAAAAAATAATCTTATATTTTTGCTTTTCAAATGAAGTATTATAAAAAATAAATAAAAAATAGAATAACAAGCAAATTAAAAATAAACAATAGATTAAATTAAAGATGTATCTATTAATAAAAAATCGGTCAGAGACAACTCAGACAAACTTTCTCATATACGAGTTCATATTCACTTTGCCCAGTGTTTCCCATTTATTAGTTTTCAGATGTACATTTAATTATTACTGAGCATTTCATCAAAATATGCCATAAAAATAACTTCTCCCGGGCGGGGAATCGAACCCGGGCTCTCTCCGTCCGCGTTTTAAGCTATTTTCTCCGGAACTAGATTTTTCCCGGGAAAACGGCTTATATCATTAGATTCGTATTTAAATGGACTACATTTTAGAATTTTTTAATCAAAATCGTCGGAACCGTTTTCGAGAAATAATTTTTTTTCGTGTTTTTTCAGAGTTTTTGGGGGGTAGCGCCCTCAAATTTGGAGTTAAAATTCATTTCTCGATTTCGCCTCGGGGTATGATTTTTCTGAACATGTATGCCAAATTTCGTCAAAATCGGCCAAGTAGTTTAGGCTCTAGGCGTCTGCACAGACAGACGACAGACAGACAGACGACGGACAGACATTTTTTAAAAACCACTTTTTTGGACTCAAGGGACCTCAAAACGTGTAAATACATCAAAATATCAAAATCGAATTTTTGCACCATCATAATACTTTCTCTTTATATGAGAATGTAAAAAATATTGAGTAGCAAAATAGTAAAGAACAAATAAAAAAAAATGATCGAATAAAATTCAAAATGAATTTTCACAAGTATGTACATGCTTTTTTCATCCGTAGTGTTTTCCATTATTTAGTTGTTTCGGGTTTTCACGATTTATACTTACTATAAAAATAACTTCTATAATTCATCCCTAGCGGGGAATTGAACTCGAGCTCTTGTCTTTTACAATTAAATTTATTTTGATCAATATCGCTGTACTAGACTGTTCCTAAGAATACAAATTATATGGTTAGATTTTTATTTCCATTTCCCCAAATGTAGTCCATTTAGATGGACTACATTCTACATTTGACTTTTTGTATTAAAATCGTCGGAACTGTTTTCGACATTTTTTGTTGGTAGGAGGCTTAGCAATGATTCAAATGTCGATGTCTAACTGATGCACTTTTTAGCCTATATTTAGCTTTGTTATCTTGCTTTTTATTTTTATAGATTCTGTTAGTACTCGTAATTGGTAATAAAAATATAAATAAATCAATGAAAACTACATATTTTCTATTAGCTGAAGAGTACCCGGCTTTGACATGAGGTGAGTAAAATCTCATATAGACAGTGACCTTACTCTTGTTTTGAAGGTCAAGTGTGAAAAATGTAATCAAGCCCGTGAAATAAAACTATAGATTAGTTAGTAAAACAAACGAAGCCGCAGGAACTCGTATTTATATATAAAGATAATTAAATTTACGAAAACTGATTTAACAGGTTGAGCATATTTCTCAAGGATGATAAATCAAAATAGCGGAAGCAGGAAACGAACAGCTTCTCAGATGAGACAATCTAAAAAGTCTAAGAAGAACGTTAAACTTTGGCCTGACTACTTTATAAAAATAATGGGAAAATCATCTGTTCATGGAATTAAACAAATCGTCCATCCCGACAGACATACTCTTGAACAGTAAGATTTGTTTTTATTGTAGATAATATTATACAAAAAGATAAATTTCAAGTAATAAATATTTCGTTCGAGCTAACTTTTGTTATTAATGATTATTGAGCGAGTGTACTATATCATGATATTTTTTCAGGGTATCGTGGGTTGTTTGGGTGCTGTTATGTTTGTGCGGAGCAATTACAATCAGTCTATCAACATGGCGAAGATATAGAGAGAATCCAACAGTGATATCAATGGAAAGAAATTATTTGGAATGGAACACGACTTTTCCAGCTGCTGCTATATGTCCCGTTAATAAATACGATCCACAACTTGTTAAAGAAAAGGCTAAACAATTGTAAGATAATTAAATTCAGACAGCATTGTTGTTACCGTAAACTAAAAACCAAATCATACAATAATTAAGAAGATAAATAAAATAAATATGTATAGATATTTTGAAGGAGACCCTGTCAAAGATTATGATAATACCTAGATTTACAAAATCTTTCGCTGTTTCCTCCGGAAGATCTAGATTTATATGTCTCTGTCCGCGGTCTCCTCCAGAAGACCTAGATTCATTAGATTCTGGCCGCGGTGTCCACCGGGAGATCTAGATTTATTAGACTCTGGCCGCGGTTTCCTCCGAAAGATCTAGATTTATATGTCTCTGTACGCGGTCTCCTCCAGAAGACCTAGATTCATTAGATTCTGGCCGCGGTGTCCACCGGGAGATCTAGATTTATTAGACTCTGGCCGCGGTTTCCTCCGAAAGATCTAGATTTATATGTCTCTGTACGCGGTCTCCTCCAGAAGACCTAGATTCATTAGATTCTGGCCGCGGTGTCCACCGGGAGATCTAGATTTATTAGACTCTGGCCGCGGTTTCCTCCGAAAGATCTAGATTTAT
>KZ651905.1:3855-32610 GCA_001010745.2 Gerris buenoi
TTTTTTTTTTTCAGTAATCGGAATCAATTACTAATTTGGGATACTAGCAAATTATCCCATCAAAGGGGAGGGGTATAGAAATAAGGGAAAGGGATAGAATATAAATCGATGGTGTTGCGCCAAAAGGGCCAATCTGCATTTTTTATTTGAATTTTAATACTTGAAAAGCTATAATAAAAAATTAATATTTGAATGCCTTATTTATATTTTTATTCATTTAAACTATATTTGGATACCTAATTAATAAGTCAAAATAACCAAATTTATTTTATTAATTACAAATTAAAAAGAAAAACGTGATATTAGTTGCAGATTGGTCCTTGTGGATTTTTGCAGATTGGCCCCCTTTTGGCGCAACACCATCGAAATATTCTCGCTTAGTAAAATAATTTAAATGTTTCTCGATGGTAGTTTATAAATTAAAAATAAAACACCCCGTAGCCAAGCACGGGTATTCAGCTAGTAATTAATAATCAAAGCGTCAGGTTTATCAGTAACCGTTAAAATTTAATTATGCTAAATCGATTATAGCATACTAAGTGAACCTGAAGTTAGCATCAAAACTTTCTTAAATCTAGCGAGATGTAAAAATGCAAGAAATTTTGTAACATCCAGAACTCTTAAGGCCCCCATACACAATCAAACATTTTGCACAAACCTGATGCCGGAGAAATTTAGTAAAAAAGTATGTTTGCGTAAACATCAAACGGCCCCATACACGGTCAAAAATGTTTGCACAAACATTTTGACTGTGTATGGGGGCCTTAAGGTATAATTAAGTTTTTATCAGTTTAATAAATGAATGGTACAATTCGTACAAGTTAATCTTTCTCACATGCGAGTACATTGATACTTGGTATAAATTATTTCGAGATTTCGTGGTTAGATTTCATTAATATTGAAAATACATCAAAATTTCCCATAAAACAATTTTCGCTCCAGCGTCTCCAAGTCAGTATTTAGAGCTATTTTGTCAGGAACTAGATCTTCCCGGGAAAACGACGAATAATTAGATCCACATTTATTGGCTAAATTAAAATCGTCGTGACAGTTTTCAAGATTTTTTTTTTTTTTTTTTTTTTATCACATTTTCAGTTTTTGAGGAAATTATATTTCTGAACATATATACCACAATTTTATCGAATTGGACCAGAATTTTATAACGCTTTTGCGAAGACTACATTCGGCAGACCCAATTTTTTGACTCTGTAAAATCCATTAAAATTTCAAAATCTATTTTTCCTGTCATTCCAACTCTCTCTCTTAATATACATAATACACTCTCTCCTACTACATACATGACTAAGTTAATAAATCTATAATATTTTAATAGACTCAAAGCGACTGTCACGAATAATAATATGATTTTTATATTTATTAAAGATGCTTTTAGTCTTTAAGGAATCATCAGCGCTTACATTAGACCCTAATATGTTCTCGCCCCTTTATATTCTTTTATTTGTAACTCTAATTCTTCCGCAACATGCTCTGATGATAGTGTTTGATAAATAAAGAAGTATTGTTAGATCAGTCGAGACTTTCTTCAATTAATAAAACAAAAACAACTATTTATTTTTTATTTATTAAAAAATTAATAAAATCTTCTTTTTAATTACATAAATTTTAATTCTTGATCATTTCCGAAGAAAAACTTTTTTTAGAAAAATGTTTTTAAAAATGTGTAATTTTTACGTTTTTGGTAGTATTCAACTACGGAATATTTAAATTTTAATTTAAATCAAATTATAATTATTATTAACTACGGGAAACATACAGAGAAAAATATGCTACAGCACCGGGATATGAACCACGGGCCTCTAAATTACCAGTCTAGAGCTCTACCATCTAAGCTACACTAGAGAATGATTTCATCTGACGTTATTGCTACCTTGTCCCGGATTTAAGCTTTCATTTTTCCACGAATCTTTAGAAGTCAACATCAATGACATAGAACTAGACCGAGAAATAACGCTTATAATTATAAAGTACCCAACTAGTACCTGTACCTAGTACAATCAATTAGAAATTCAATTTTTACGTTTTTGGTAGTATTCAACTACGAAACATTTATATTTTAATTTAAATCAAATTATAATTATTATTAACTACGGGAAACATACAGAGAAAAATATTAAAATATTTTTCTCTGTATGTTTCCCGTAGTTAATAATAATTATAATTTGATTTAAATGTGTAATTTTATAGATGAAATAATGGTTGTAAATATAAAGTATATATTATTTTTACAGAAGAAATGTTTGGCAGTTGTTAGGGTTTAGGTTCTTGATTGCTAAGGGCTTAAGGTGATATAAGTTCTTAGTTCTGCAGTATAATATCCAATTTCGATGTATGTGCAGCAGAATTAGGGTTGCTGATGAGATTTCCAATGAAAGGAAAACATTGTTTACATTGATTAGTTAGAATATGATTTTAAAAAATATCTCTTGTGTACATAGATGAGCAGAAATAATAAAATGAATACAACGCTCAAGTGGTACTCTTCAAGTATAGGAGGATATATTTCCAATTTAAGAGGATTAGTGATTGAAGGGCGCGGGAGTTGATAGGGCCAAAAAAGATACGAGTTTGATTCTTCAGAAAACATTCCACACCATATTCTTTATAATTTTCATGGTATGTTCTAATAATCCAATAACTGGAAAATAAATTGAGTTAAAAACGTTTTAAAAAAGGTAGTGGAGCCCTTGTTGATCAAATTTCAATCAAAATTTCCATTATGATGTTCCTCTTTTATTCACATCCTCCAAAACCAGAAAAGGTCCTGTATCAGAATATCTTAAAGTAATGAAATTACCAAAGCTTTCTAGAAAGTAACTATTGAAGGCAAAATAATTATAATTAATACCCAATGGCATTTTCTCATTTGATTTAATTGACGAATGTCATTTTATCTTAAGTAGAGAGAAAAAGTTATGGTTTTGAATTAGTTTTGAGGGACTAAAGTAAGTATTTTTTCCCCCTGAACTCAAAAGTAAAAGGAAAAGTAAAAGTAGGGCGAAAAAGTAAGGATTGCCAACTTAATTATTTAATAAATAATAGAGAATGAATATCTAATGTAATGAAGTTGTTGAAATCAAGTTGGCGACACTGCTTTTTCGACCTTGTTTATCATTGTTTATAAACCTGCATCTAAATAACCTTCTATTTGAGTTTAATTCCAATTCTTGTGTTTACTATTGAATCTCTTATAATATCTGCTAATAAAAGTTCTAAGGTCCTAATACTAGTACTAGACGGTTCGGACGAACCTAGTAATAAGGTTTCAACATTTAAACCGTGTATGGGGGCCTATACTCGCTATAATCTGGGTCCAACAAATTAATTCTAGTAGCAAATATTGAATACCATCTTAAAAACAGGCAGAAAGTTTTATTTTTCATTGAAGAAGAGTTTGTAGAAGAGGTCAGGGGGTATAAGTAAAGGAATGTTTGGTCTAACGAGGGGTAGGCTTTACAAAGAAAACAAATTTTTTTCATATTATTTTCTTGAAGGAACGTACTTCGCTCCCTTACTTTTTTTTTAGAAAGAATAAAGAAAGGATCAGGAAAAAAATTAAACTAGAGAATAAATAATCGACAAATCTTATTGTTGTGAAGAATCGGTACTGAAAAGCAATCGATTGGATTTTTATAACTTCATCCCTCCGGTTCCAACCTCTCAAAAACTAAGAAGAGAATCGTTTTCCAATTTCCAAAGGTTTATGAAAAGGGAGGTGGTGGGTAGGAGTCGGGCCAAGCCTGGTTTGATCCGTGAGAAAACATTACCAGGACGGGACAGGGCTGCTCCCTCGAAGCACCAAGCCCCGGGCTCAAGGGTTAGATCCTCTGACTACTGCCGCCGTCACGTACTTGAGAGTTTGGTAGAGTTATACCCACCAAACCCCTCCACCGGCTTTAGGAATATTAATAAAGAGTGAGGCACGCGCTACATAAAGCCACCGGCAAACATAACACCCAACACTCCGCCCAAACCGTATATATATATTATTTCCTTGGTTATAATATGTCCTCTAACGTCAAACCATCAATAATCATGTTATAATCCCAACAATGCAACAGACCCAATAACTAAACAAAACGGGATATATTAATAAAACTATTATTGATCAAACCTTCATGTTATACATTACACATCTGCTATATATACACATATACTATATACTTAAAATTAATTTAAAAATATAACTCAATACCAAGTCAATTGTACTTGTGCTCAATTTAATTGTACTAGGGTTTTTATAAAAAAATTATGGGATTACCAATGGATGTATTGGCATGGCCATCAGTACACCAAACAAGGCAAACTAAACTAACTGCCTCTAGCCAACGAGTAAATAAAATTTTAGTTGTTAAGAAGCACTAAGCAAGTTGAAATTAATGGCCACCCACACCTAGATATTTAAATCGTTAACAATTATAATACCAAAATCGTCTAGGCTCAGTGGTAAAAATATTGGGATTTGTGGTTAGAACCCATGCAGAATGCTTTTATCTGTCGTTTTTCTAACCATGTTCTAAAATTGATTTACTTTTTTCTTGCGGAACCAATAAGCTGAAATACCAGACAGGCATGATAGATACAATTGAAAAGATCTTCAAGAAACATTTAGGCATAGTGTCGTAAAATTATAGACCATCAAATAATCTGGAACACTCTACTACTGTATTAATTGGGGAGCCAGGAGACCGAGCCTCTTAAGGAGTTCGCTCAGCTATCAGTCGAGGCAACTCGAGGTCGTGGGTTCGATCCCGTGCCATGCTACTCTGAATTGCATCAATGAATCGTAGATGGTGCAGGGATACCCCCTATGGGGCAATCTTTCCCTCTCTTTGATGTGGGTCCGCTCGGTGTCATGATAATGTAATTTTTATCTATGGTTCGAGGACGGAGCAGGGCGAGGGACACCTCCTATAGGGCACTCTTCCCCCACGCTTTGACGCACGCTTATATAGCTTACTAATGACCACACCATACTCGCTTCGGCGGTACAATTAAATGTACAAAATGTACAAATGTATGATGTGTGAAGTAGCTGGAACTCTCCACTACGTAGCGTAAAAAGGATTTAAGTGATGGCCTAATTGCAAAGTTCGAACAAGTGGTTCGTCCTACCCGTTCTAGTAGGAAGTACTAGACTACTACTACTACTACTGTATTGAATTATCTTACACAAACTATTAACTTTACGATATCTATTCGATTCTTCAAGTCCCTCTTGAGGTCACAAGCTGTAAATAGCACATGAACTGCTCTCAGTCAAGGTTTACGTTGTCGTGTTTGAGTTATTAACTTGGCAAGATAAAGTGTATCTGAAGAATGGGGTTTTGAAGCAAGGCACAAAAGGTACAATGTATATTATGAGACGTTGTTAAGGCAAGTTGAACTTGTTGCTCTGATGGCTGCTAATGATGTTTCTCTTGGCTCCGGTCTAGAGAAATGTAAGAGTGGTGTCATCAGCAAACACTCGAGACTTTTTCCCTTCCTCATGCCTTTAATATTATCAATATAAATGGGGCTTGGATACTCGAGCTCAAGCACCTCTGTGTAATAAGTGGGCCCTCATTAAGCACTCTCCGTCTCGTTTTTTCGGGGCCAAAAGCAACTTCCACCCCTTCTAACCAACCTCTCCTGAAAATGAATTATTAAATATATCCAACCGAAATTATTATGCATAATACTTCTTGGTTTTTTTTTCCTTTTTACTTCTTGACTGTAATTACACCTTGTTCAGTCAGTCCTTTCTACCTTTAATACAGAAAAGAGGTCTTTAAATAATAAAGAGTATTACATAATTCAACTTAATTGAAATTTAATTATAAAAAGTGGGTTCTCTTTAGTTTTGAGTACACTTTACTTTTCTTTTAGGGAATAAAAAAAGATTTGATTCATTTTAGATTAGTATTTAATAAAATATTACTTTAGAGCCTCACTTGGAATTATTAACGCGTCATTAAAGACAATAAATTAAGTATCAACTTATAGGTAACATTAAAAAAACTTATACTATCAACTTATAGGTAGTATTATAAAACTTATAGTATCAACTTATAGGTAACATTGTAAAACGTATACTATCAACTTATAGGTAACATTATAAAACTTATAGTATCAACTTATAGGTAACCTTATAAAACTTATAGTATCAACTTATAGGTAGCATTATAAAACTTATAGTATCAACTTATAGGTAACATTATAAAACTTATAGTATCAATTTATAAGTAACATTATAAAACCTGGATAAAACTTTCTATAAAGAAACCTTTAATTTAAAACCCAGGATTCAACCTTTAAGGCATAATTATTAGTGCTACACAAAAGTTAAAGGAATTAGTTATTTCTCATACCTAACTTCACTTACAAGCTCATTCTTTTACTGGATTACACGCGCTATTATTATTATTATTACTGATATTATAATAATAGAATCTTGAAAAAGTCCTTAGACACGTTATATATAAATAAATATATATACCAAATATTACCTAATATTTACCTAATGTATTTACCCAACACATATATCAATATAATATATAAACCAGTCAGGAGTAAAGTAAATAAATCATGCAAAACCCTTTGGATTTTATTTTAATACATTACATTGCAAAAGCGTGAAACCTCTTAATAAATCATTAGCTGTAGTAAGTTCAAGTATAACATACGTTAACTTTATTTTATTTTTTTGTTATATTACACTTAAAATTTAAACATTAAATTTACATATATCATACATAAAGACTAAGCTTTTACTTTTTTTTTTTTTTTTTTAGTAATAATCTTTTTTTTAAAGTAATAATCATTTTTTCCAAGAATAATTTTAAAATATTGTTTTCGAGTTAAGTATAAACAATAATTAATACTTAAATAAATGTACATAAATAAAAATAATCCGATTAGTAGGTAAATTATAAATAGTATTAAACAAGGGATAAATAAAAGTCTGAAGAAGGCTTCCTCTTCCATTTAGTTATCGGGATTAACTGCAAGGTTTCCGTTGAGTAAATTCCTTACTTAGTTTGGCTAAGTAGTGTTTCCGCGTGTATAAGTCGAGATTACCGGGTTAGTTCGCGTGCTTTAAGCGGATAAATTAAACCTCCGAGCTAGAGCACTCCTTATCTCCACCTAGTCGCTAATCATAACATGCAAAAATGAAAAAAAGAAAATAGTAGGTAGTAACTAAAAAAAAAATAAAAAAGTTAGAAGAAACTGTTAAATTGTGATAACTAAACCTGTTATTTAACTTATAAATATTGTGTCAAGGGTGTTTTTCTTATTTTTGTAACACAACTCTTTAAAGACGTTCGTGTTAAGTAGCTGTACACTGTACAACTACTGATAGTAAACTAACAAATATTAATAAATCGACATCATACAGACGCTATGAAAAATAATTTATTCTTGAGTTAAAAGGAAATAAAATGGACACTATTGCGATATTTCGACTCCTCCATGGGTCTTAAGCTGGCTAGTATAAATTGTATAAAAATATAATGTTTAATTTGTATTATTCCCCATTCCATTTCTTCTAGGTATACTTAGTTAGTTTTAATTAATCCTTTTTAGTAAACCATTTTAGTTAAACCATTTTTAATATTTTTTTACATTTTCTGATTTTTTTTTTTTTTTTTGAATCTATAAACTTAAATGATTAAGCTATTCCTCTTTTTGAACCAAGTTAAAAATGTTCACTTGCTACAAGTAGAAATTAATTTTATCAGAGCTCTCATTATTAAACTACTCAAATATAATATCAATTCTTGTTTAAATTTAAATTGAGCAAATGTGGGTGTATTTTATAGCTTCGTTTCAATATTTATAACGTTAAAGATAATCCCTTTTCGCGTAAATATGCATAAACAGAAAGCAGAAAATTTTAAGCGGTGGAGGTAAACAGGTGTAGATATTCCCTTCGGATATGTATTCAAAATCGAACTAAACGGTTATCCATAAAAATGGGATCAGACTTAAATCCTTTGTCAATATTTCATTATTCAATCGATTACTCTAACTCCTAAGTTCTCCGAATAATCTGTTGTGTTTTTAACTATGTAATTTAAATTAGCAATTACGGTTAAATCCTAAAAGAAAAATAATAAATAAATGAATAAAAACATAAATAAACCTATAACTATTATTAATGCAATAAATTGTGAGAGGATTTAACATTTGATTTCCTTGCGGTCTCTGGATTAAAAATAACTATTATCAATCAATACTGTAAACAAATACAAATGGTTATTATTGTGGATATCAGTATTGTAGATTTACAAAATTAAATTTGGAGGCTTGAATAAAGTCAATAAAGGAGTTAAGACAATAGTTTATATCTGGGTTGTAACCTCCCTTTGCCCATCTTGTCCAAAAGTATAACTAAACATTAGACATAAATAGCGACTATGTGCTAAAAAAAAAAAAAAGCATTAGCTTAACAATCTATCTATTAAAAGAACAGGGTATACAAAATGTATCAAATATTTCCCAGAAAAAAAATCGAACCAAGTAAAAAATATAACTTCGAATCGTTTCCAAAAAGTTTAAAATTGTTCCATTCTCTCAAAACGATTTTTTGATAATTTTATATTTTTATTGCTAGTTCTTTTTACTCTTAATTATCTCCTATTGAAAAAAATAAAAATAAATAAAATAAAGTAAAACAAAAAGTATTTAAATCGTTTTGATTGTTAACAGAAAAAAAATCTTCCATTTATTTTACTCCCTTAATGATGATTCAAAAGAAAATTACAAAAAAGAAGGATTCGTATTAAGAGAAATAAGGTTTTTTGAGAGAAAAGAGAGAGGAGTTTTTTGTGCTGTAGAATGTAGCCTTCTATTAGGAGGGGTAAAGACAATTTCTTGCTTAATCTCACTAATGGATGACAATTATTGTCTGTTAGTTGCTTCTTCCCCTTGTTTCAAGAACAAGGGAGCCAGGGAATTCCCTAACCTTAAGAAAAAAAAGTCAAACTTCATTATTTCACGCTATAAAAAAAGTCAAGGCTATCTGCGATTTCAGTGAGTTTACATTTGATTTAGTAAATTTTATGGCGTAAAACCCAGATATTGTAACTACTATATGGCTCAACTATTTTGTTGTACGTCATGAAATGAAAATTTAATGGGTTTTCTAGAAAATATAATCAAAACTTGCCACGGTAAAAATTGAGAATCGAGCAGAGTCTGGTTTGTTAAACACTAGATTATTATTATAAATAAATTAATAAAACTTTTATAAATGCGCCATAGTCCATACTAATGGCATATAAATATGCGCATAGCTATATGCCTTATAGTCTGAGATAAATCACTTAATGGCCAGAGGTTTTATACATTACAGGTTACTAACCCCTCAAATTTTATATATTCTATAAAAATGCTTATAACTAATATATTCTCCAAAACCCTTTAAGGTTAATTGTTCGGATGTAAGTCCACCTATCGTACGGTCTTGTGATACCATTAGCATTAAGTAACCATGCAATCTATGATCTGTGTCTTGAAGCTGAAGTATTCCATTACTATTTTTTTAAGATACTCGTACACTGGTCTTTGGTACGCCTGAAATTGCAATGTTTTTTAATATATTATGAACATGATGTGTTATTTCACAACTTTAAGACGATCCTCCGCATGTTCTTAGCTCATGGTGTTTCTTAGCACAAACAATAGACTTGAAACTCCATAGCATGTGTAAGAGTTTGTTGAAGTACCCACATGCCGATGAGTGTTGTTAGACCGCCATTGTCACCGGATGAAGGTACACAGTTGCACATTATTAAGTTCTTTCTTGTTAACATTTTCTTTTCTTAGTGCAGTGCAGGTGTTTCAATGAAAATCGCAGTACAGGCGGTCCTTTTGAACTACAGTCTATAAGATTAGAGTTGGCACAATCGAAGGCGGGAAACAATAAATGTGGAGGTAATTTTGGGGTTATAAAAAGGGAAAATCGGTGTTGCCATGTTATATTTTTTTGTGGAACAGGGGTAGAGTAGAGCATTGTTTTTCTGAAGTTGCATTCAACATGGGGGACCAATAAAATCGTTTCCCTAAAAATTTTCCCGCCTTTTGATTGTGCCAACTCTAATCTTATAGACTGTAGGCTCATAAAAGCAGCAGTTTTAAATAATTTTTTTTTAATCTTATTATTCTTTGTTATCTTATTCTTCAAGGATAATATGCAATCAAATAGGCCAGATGTACGGAACTGCAAAGTATTTAAGTTAAGAAAAAATACTTATGTAACAATCCATTATTGTTAGAATGCCTAGCTATACAAGTCAGATAAGCACAGTGTAATTTTATTTATATATTTTTAGGTCTGGCAGTCCTAATAAAAATAGATTGACTGAGGAGAATAATGTTTGAATGTTTAAACGCTTTAGAGGTTGATGAGAATAAGACGAGGACTACGAGAGTGTATTGCAAGGCTAGGAATGCCTCGAGTATTTCGCCTCACTTATTCCCAACTCCGCCTGAAGCTTCTCTGACACATTTCTCTGGAGATATTGAATTGCTTTTTTCTCTCTTCTGTTACAAGTCACCAAGCATCCTATCTCTCTCTGAAGCATCTAAAGTGTTAACTTGAAGCTCCTACTTGGTTCCTCAGCTGCCAAGTTTTGTCACACCGGAGGTTCGTCGGATGGTTTTTCCTCGAGGTTAGAAGGTTTTTTCAAGTCTGGATAGAGAGAAACGTATTAAGTTGAAAGCATCCCTTCTCTCGGTTGACCAAAAAGTCCTAAGCTCTTTTCCGCAAGACTTTTTCAACACCAAACTTCGAGCTTTTTTGTAACATTCTCTCCTACCCCCACGTCAACCAATGTTTATACTTTTCTCTTGCTATTTTATACTAGTTTGGGGGTAATTTTTTTTTCAAGCTTTTTTTCCATCCTTTATGTAAACTCCTTCGTTTTACTACTGTTGTTTTTACACATATTTTATGTTTTAAGACAATCATTGTTTTAATTCAATGAAAATCAAAGATCTAGAAGTAACTTTCAGTAGCTGGGAGCTAGCTTTTTCCACAAAAAAACAAAAAACAAAAAAAAAAAACAAAAAAAAACTTACTTCCATTCTTTACCTACTCATTTTTCTGAATGTATTATAAATATGATCCTGCAGGCAATAGGTATGTCTACAATTTATATTCCTATCATCAACCGTTTTATAATTATTCCTATTAACAAGGTTTATAAAACCACCAAATCAAATTGTAAGAGAGACGACTTCAAACTATAGAGGAATCAAACCCACTTCTTTCATGATTAGCGAAAGGACCACTTTAGTGTTATAACAATTCCGATCTTCTTAAACGATTTAATTAGTTTTCTATAGAAAACGCAATTTATCGGGATTTATAATTCTTACGATACTCTACTAATAACATTATAATATATAAGAGAAATATAATAATACTGATCTTATGTAGCAGATTTTCATACTAAGAAAATAAATTGATCATAACCTACATAAGAGACTACAATACAATCTAACTTATGAAGGAAAATTTAAGAGATACAACTAGTCTCATTCTCTTGAGTGACAACGGTAATATTTGCAGAACAATATCATCGTTCTAATTACACGATAAGATCATCCCAATGCCAGGAGTATTCCGTTTCATCAAATTAGTTATCTTTAAGCATATCAAAAGATACATCAGCACAACTGATACTTCAAATTACCAGGAATTATTTAGATAATACATTTAATAAGAGGATTGGTACGGTTTAGTTAGTTTGATATTTCAAATTGAGATTTGTCGGAATGTTGTACCTACATCTGTGAACTTTACAAATAACAATAAATTAATATCCTTTAAAGGTTCTGCTGGATCTGATAAATTACAATTGCTGTTGTATTGCTGACAATATTATTATTATACAGCTTAAAACTCACAGCTTAAGACAGGAAAAGTAGACAATTATAAATAGATAGTCAATAAAAAATCAATCAATTTTAGTTAATATCTTTATCGACTACATAGGGATCACTAATTTTTTTTTATAAAACCAAACATCAGTCCAAAACAAGTCAGACTAACTTTCTAATATAATCTCGGTCCCAGAAAGGAGTTTTGAAAAGGCACTTAACATTATCCATTGGTGGTTTTCATATGCTGTAACAGTCCATAATGTTCTGCAACTTTTCCTCGGTAATGTTTGTAAAATTATCATGAGACTATAAAGGTAATCATATCGAATATGAAAAACTAACATTCAAATATATCAAAGCAATTTAAAACAAAATGTAAATACATTTTTAAAAAAATCCTATTTTAAGATATTAGAAAATTATCAAACAAAGGATCACCATAAATAAATATTAGTTAGATTTGGATGTCGCAGAATGAAAACCAGTGATTTTTTATTTAACCCCAAGCAAATTAGTTATCCCAAAAAACACTAAACTAAAACCACCATAAACAACATTGATTGAAAAACAAGTAGGTAATCTCCACGATACTGAACCGAAAGAGATGATCACTAAAATAGTAAACTTAAGAAAGCTTAACAAAAATATTAGCATTAAAACGAAGGTATTACTCCAACTCTAAAAAAAATTATCACCTAAAAGAAGATAAAACTGTTGTGCGAGAAGTCTCACATAAAAAGAGGGGTACTTCTTTACTTTAGCATCCCCATATATCCCTTTGAGTTAATAGTTATTTAGACAAAGGAACATTATAAAAAGTAGCATAATATATTCTTTAGTCTAAATTACTATTAAGACAAAGGGATATTTATTCCAATGTACCGGGGACAAAGGAATATCACACTCAAGTAAATAATTGTGATCATATCCCTTAGTCTAATTAATTATTAAAATAAAGGAATATTAAATATAAAACTTCCCCAGGAGTCTCAAAGTCTTGGGGAGACGAACACACAAACCTTTGAGACTTCATTAGGGTACACTATTGTTTAGAACCAGGGGAGTGATAAAGTAAAAAGTGATGAAGGATTTTGTTGGTAATATGAGCATTGAAATAAGTTACAAAATTTTAAGAATTTATTTATTTTATAAATAAATAAATTATCCACCATTTTGGATTTGAACGGCTAAAATTTTGAGTTCGATATATTTTTTCCGTGTGTGGTCGTAAAAACGATCTTTAATACTGCAAAATTTCATGTTTCAATTACATTTGATTTAAAAGCTATTGGAACCGTACAGATTGACAGAGAAACGAAACTACAAGTTACTTTATTTTGGTTTTACTAACGAAACCCTAAAAAGGCTCACAACCTATTGATATAGAAGATACTCGTAGATAGATATATACAAGATTTTTCTTTTTTTTTATTGACAACCCTTATTAATTTGTTTTTGATTATTACTACAAAACACGAACCATAATGTCTCTGAACAAAAATAATTAAACTTTTTAAGCAACTTACGCCATCCTTAGTAAAAATACACAAGCCAAAGCAGAAACTCACCTGAAAAATAAAAAATATAAATAGTTAGACATCTGAAAATCTCGATTAAAACATGTTTTAGCACAAACATGTTGTAACACAATTATTTAGCAGCTGACATGCAAACACATCATAACAAATCAATGAGAGTTAACTAACTATGGCTCCCAGCATTTATATTTTAATTTATTGAAACGTTAGCTATATAGATAGTTACAATAAATTTAAATTTCTTGTGAACCATCATGTCTTAAAAACTGGGCGTTGGGTTGCTTGTCCTCTTAAAGGCGGAGATACACATGCCTGTAGCTTGAACAAAAACATGTCAGCTACTTGCACGTGGATATGTTAAATGGCATGCCATTAGCTGGCAAGCCATAAGATAAAAACGTAGTAAAAACCCATGGTATGCCAGATACTGGCAAATGCCCTTCTTTTGGCATGCAAGCTACTTCCCCAATTTTGACGGCATGTATATATCCGCCTTAAAAGAGAGCAGGTTCTCTCATCATGAATGTTAAACCACAACGTGGTCAGAATTAGGATGGGCCACCACAGATGTGTTCACACAAATCTAAATTTTTTGCTCTAGTATGTTTTAGTGATCTAAAATTCCTGCTAGGTGTTCACCCAGAATTCAGCATTGCCATATTAAATGGGTACCTGCCTATATGAAATGGCGGCTAACTGGTTGTGTATATCAATTGAAAGATTAATAAAGCTGATAGATTGACATACTAGCCCCTTGCTATTCATAACATATATAGTTGTTTAAGCCCTTTGGTAGATCGAGGCCCCACTTAGGCTGTTGTGCCACAAAGTTAGTTAGTTAGTTAGGTAATATCTTACATATTATTCGTCCGATTTTGATAAAATTTGTATGGTAACCGCACTGTTGGTACCATATTAATTCCACTCTTCTGCAGCGATTATACCGATTCTTTCATACGTTCATAAACTTTATTAGAACCTATATCTTTAAAAGTACTTATTCGATTTTGAAGAAATCTAAATGATTTGTAAAAATTAGCCAACCAAATGGAGCCATATTCTGCGCAACTTTATTATTGCTTAAAACATATGTGGGGACAAACATATAAAACATATACAGGGAATCGAAACATACCCAAATCTCATGTAGCCTTTCGTTCAATAATAGGATGCGCGGAAGCTATGTTCCACACCAATTAGCTAACTAGTTCTAGGAAAAGAGAGAAATCTAAATGTAATAGAAGGGTTAAAAAAAGGATAAAAGTTATTTTCAATCCTATCAAAAAATAAATTGTAAAGTTCACTAAATTACTTTTCAATAATTAAAACTCAGATTTTTTGAAATGATGAAAATAGAATTTATTGTTAAAAGTTTTTATCCAACTAATGGATACCAATGTTACTTTACACTAAATACGAAGGATATGAAATAAATAATAATAAATTCTAACAGAAATCTAGGTAAAATAGACAAAAAATGTTTAACAGACCAGATAAAACTTAAAATTTTATAGAACTAAAATTAGAACGCTAAGTAAAATAACGAACCGTGCTTTCATAAGATGGATGGAAACTTTTCAATTTATTTATTTTTTTTAAAAATATGCAGAAACAAATTAAAGCAGTGGACTACATGTCAATAATAAACTTTTTAAATTCTACTCTTCACTATAAAAGTCAAAAATGGAGGGTGAATTTCCTGGTAAATAATATATTCAGAATTCTATCTGAGAGACGTTTCGACATCAAATTATGTAACATGTATAATGTATAGGATGGTGATCAAGATCACACCACAATTAATAGCTTATATCCAATATGTTCGATGCCACTTCTGGAAGCATTTTCAGAGTTGTGAATGTTGCTCACTTGGAGAAAGAATACACCCAAAGCGAATATTAAATATTAGGATAAGAACTTGAAGTATAATATTAACATTTTTTTTAGACGACGTAAAATCTAATGGCAATATAATATTATACTATCTTAAGTAGAAATAAGAGTGGTGCATTATGTCCTCAAGTTAACTTTTAATGCTGCCCAGGTATTGTTGGAAAGAGAAAAGGACCTAGAAATACTTTAGATTCAAGTCACAATATCGCATTATTGAAATACTATATCTCGGTTCAGTGTTGCTCCTCTCTTAAGAGAAGTGTTGAATGTACCATTTCTGAAAGGACGGGGGGTTCATTAATATACAGCGAGGGGGCTGTTTATATAATACGGGAGACAGAGGCCCTTGCCTGTGCCTGGGCTTCAGTCAACTCGGCCTGCTTCACAGTATTCAGGCTTCACCATCAGGCTTTCCAAGCCAGCCTTTCCACGACATCTCCCTTTCTATTATACTTGCATATATTAATAACTTAAATAATTATTAAGGACTGACTTCAATTTACTCAAACCTTCACTGTCCCTGTAGAACCATTTATTGCTCGCTAATAGTTTCAAATAAATTATTTGTTTTACGATACTTGAATGGGAGAGGAAATGCAATGTTAATTTAAATCATATTTTATTAACTACATTCGATGTCAGTTTCAGGTTAAACAATAAAGAGTGAATCGGCACATAAATTGATAAAATCCAGTGTATCCATGGTGCTAAAGTCACTTGTCCCGTCTGCTCTGCCGCCTATGAATGGAGGGTGGAACAGGGGATTCGCGCATTGATGCTATGCTTTTGCACTATTGATGCACCATGGTTGTCTTAACTGACTTTAGTGAGTGAATTGGTTGGAATTCTCTGCCACGGGGTTAGTAAAATATGGGTCAAAATAAGAGCCTAATTGCTAGTTCCAAAAAAGTGAATCGTACTCACTGGCTAACGTTAATGTTAACTCAAAATAAACTGATGTAAAATAAAATATGTGGCTTTAACAAGATTCAGTAATCAGTACCCCGGCACAGAACATACATAACTAAATAAGATCTATTTTAAAGAAGTATGTGTACACCAAAAAAGAATCCATGTGACTGAATTGCCTAATGTTAGAGTTGCTTTAGATTTGTGCCGAAATGTTTTTGCTGAGTATTTGTAAACGACGAAACCGTTCCTTGTCCGCAATGTCTGACCACGGCATTAAACTATGTCTATTCTTTTTATAAGTAGTGTTTCAATTTATGTATAAGTATTTTTAAAGTCCAACAAATCAAAATATCGTTATTTAATTCTAGGAAAGCTTATATAAGACACAATATTGTTAAGCACAATCGATTCTTTAGCCCAGTGTGACCAAAATAATCAATCAATTAGGAGATCAATAGACAAAGAAATGAATAATAGTAGTCGAACCCTTTAGGGCATTACAAAATCACGGCCATAGAACCCCAGTACATTTCTATAAGCTGTAATTCATGCATTTCATTAGGTATTTTGTAATTTAATTATTTCTTTGTTTGTTGTGACAAAATTTAAAACGTATAATAGTAAAGTAAAAGTTATCTGTGACCTTTACAGGTCAAATTCTACAAAGGCGTATTTACTTATAAGTGAAACTAACAAAATGTGAAATCTTATGGATTAAAATTTTGCCACATCTATTGTAATGCGAATCTCTGTAGTAAAAAAGCAAATTATAAACTTATTATATCACCGGCTCAAAAATTAAAAACAATGAGGTAATTTATGAATAGATGCAGTGAAAGTTATGCTCCTACCTCAAATCCCCCCAACTATAACAAATGTAACTATTTATTTATTTTTAAATACGCTAATGTGATGATTGTGGTTGAAATATATTTTTTTTTAGCGAATTTTCGAAGAAAATTAAGCTATTTTTTCCATGGAAATCCGTTTTAGGCCATTCTGAATCGATTCCTAAATTTTAACACTTTTTTGTGTATGTATGTATATATGTATGTATGTATATATGTATGTATGTATATATGTATGTATGTATATGCCTATGTGTCACTCCAGACCATATCTCACCAAAAAAAATTCAAACAAAAAAACAAACAAACAACAACAAATTTAAAATGTCAATAACATCAAAAGAAAGGATGAGTTCGTGGGCCAGAATTGGAGTTCATTCAGGGGTCACATTTTGACAATTTAGGGTCAAAAATGGCATAAAAGCGAGTTGTTTTTTTTTCATTTGACCCCCTTTTCTATGAAAATATGATAAAAGTGTGCATAACAACAATTACTGTATAGAGCTTTCCAACGATGTGAATCTTGAAAGGTAAATACTATTTTGACTTTTGTACCCGGTACCCGTTTGTACCCAAACTTTTTTTTCACCCATTCAAATACTAAACCATAATTTTCCTATATTATCATAAGCCAATAATACGCAGATTTCTTTGAAAATTTGCTCATTAAGTCATGGTGCATGACTGGACTTTTTATTTTTTTTTTTTTTTTCTTTGGGGTTTTAGTCCCGTTCGACTGCTTAGGCCATTACAGGACCGTTACATGGACTTTTTATTATTGTACAAACTACAATACCGAAATGACATATAATATTGTAGAAAAATGTGTATTTATCCATTTAAAAATAAATAAAAGTTGGATATTTTTTATCAAAATATAATGTTAAATTCTTAACAAATCTGAAGGGATAGTAGCATTTTATTGCCTCAGTCAAATCATTGAACGATCCTGTTTCAATTTAAAGCAAGAAGGGAAGGCTTGAAGGAGAGTCTATATCTATTGAGAAATTCTTCGATAAATTCTTGAGATTTCCTAAGGAGTTCACCTTATTTTATCGCGGAATGTGCGAGGAATTCACACGAAACATATGGGGTGTAATATTATGCCTCAAATAATGTAATACAAGAACTTGTTATTCCGAGTCGAAGGGGGTTGAGATGAAAATGCAGAATAGGTTCTGTTCTGAAGGAGGTGGTGAAAAGTGGTGACAGCTTACAACAAGTCCTGGGCGTCGACATGCGGGCGGAGGGTGGAACATGTGTTGAAAGGAAATGTCAGTTCGTGTAGCGGAAGGACTAGAGTCGAGTGGTAGGAGGTTGGCGGCACTGCTTAGACTCGCTAGTACACTAGCAAGGTAGGGTATAACCTCGCTATAACCTACCCACCGGATCGATTTACATGTTGCGCTTTCAACAATCTTACCCCGTTCTGATATAGACGCCCGCCGATTCAAAAACCCCCACTGCCCCACTGTTTATAATCCGAATCCGAGCGCGCCAAGATGAAAAACAACACGGTTTCAGGAAATGTGCGTGAACAAACCTACACTTCAAAAAACAAAAGGAAGAAAATTCGAAAAAAAATCTCGACGCTTTTCTTGCAAAGTTTTAGTAAGGAGCCTGAAGATTCTAGACAATCCAATAATCCGGCGCACCCCTTTCTTTTGGAACCATATCCGCAACAAACCTTTCAACACAACAGAATTGAACGTTTCCTTATTTCCTTCCTCTCTTTACAAACTCGACACACATTCCAATGTCCAATGCGTAAAGAAGTAAGCGTGGTAAAATTGTTGATTGTAAGAACAGTAAGAGAGAAAATAACAATCATATGCGAAATCCAGTCGCCTTCTTAATGTCATCAGATTTCATCACTCTTTACTTTGATAACAGAACACATTAGACTAAGAGAAGTCGAATCAATTTTATCAAAAAATTTAAAATACTATGGATCTGGAATTTACTATAATTTTCAAAAAAAAAAAAAAAAAAAAAAAGGTAGATAGGTTTCAGTTCCTTTTTGGTACTTATATGCTTCATTTATTTTAAAATATTGAATTGATGACACTCATCTTTAAGTACCCAATAGCGTCTCTACATAATTTTAATATTATCAATTATACATTATACTGTGTCGAGAAAGTTTAATAAATATAATTTATCCTTGTTAATTAAAACCAAATCTATAATTAGTTAATTATTACAACTCTAAGTAATAATTGAGTTTTAAATCAAATTTAATATTATGTTCTTTGGGCTCATTAACTAATAAAATAATTAATCTAAAAGCCTACGAACAAGAAAAAAACAAAAAAAATAAAAGAAGAGGTAGAGCAAAAAATATCTTAAGTTTGGCAATATTTAACTTTGAAAGAACAAAAAGTAAAAAGTGTTGATTTAACAGAAAACTAAGTTTAAATTATCTAGTTGTTCCGTCTAAAAGAATATTGCAGAAAGGGGGGGGGGGGGAACCAGGGAAAATATAAAAGTATTTGTACTAGTGACACAGAGAAGATATTAAAATAAAAGGGACACGGAGGACGAATTTATATTAGATTTTAAACTGATAAAATATCCTGTATAAAAAGCTCCTCTTCTATAATTCTTTATTAAAAGGGAGAGAGACGAAAACCAAGGGATAACTTATTATAACAATTAATGTGCTTCGAGAACAATTAGGGAGAGAAGGGAGTTTTAATGGGTGATATTCATTTCTATCTAGATTTCTTTAATAAAGAGGAGGCTGAGAGGCAATTCGGCCGAGGAAACCGGAGAAAATCAATAAAAGTTTTGTCGCAGGGATTAATGAAAATAAATTGGACGTTTTAAGCTTTATTGGAAACGAGATAAGGGAAGGAAGAAGGGAAGACAGTAGGGAGCAGGTGTGACTAAAAACGCCACCGAGAAAAGGAAATTTTCAATAAGCTTTTTCCCTTAGTTTAATTTCTTCGAGACATCTTCCTTTAGGGAACGGTAAAATATGGTCAGGGTCGGGGTGGGAGAAATAAGAAAAACCAAGAGAGAATAGGGAGCGAGCCAACCCGAGTTTAGAAACGTTTTCACACGCCGCAGCTTATGAGTCATTTAGCTAAGTCACGTGGCCGCTAAGTACCCTGTGAAAAGGGTGACTTGGGCCAAACCATCGGCAATCAAAAAATAACCCCTTTCCAGCCGCTATAAATCACGTGCTTGCGGTTTAATATAATAAAAGGGTTTGAAGCAAGGAGAAGAAATAAGAACTAAACTTCTAACCGACAATACGGTGCTGCACTTGAAATAACTGCAACCGAACATTGAAAAAGCATGCAACCCTCTCTCTAACAGAGGGTTAGGATAACTCGTATTTCCCTTCCACACAATTGTTCATTTGAATTTATTAAAAAAACACAGAAGGGAAAACAGAAGACAAGGCGGGGCTAAAGGTTTTACTGCGAGGATGAGGAAGCCTATGAATAATCAGCAGAGTCAAAGTAAGAAAGGTAAAGATGGAAATACAACCCCTTTCCGAGAAAGTATTTTTTGGAAGCCCCTTCAAAAATACCAAGAGAGAAGGGAATTTCTCTCAAAGAATCTTTTGTTCTTGTGCGAAAAGGTAAAATCGCACGCAACTTTTCAACAGGCAAAAGTCTTCTTCCGACGTTTACAAAAGCGATATCAAAAAACTTTCAAGATTTTCTTTTTTCCCCTCCCGGTTATTTTAGGTTTTTACTTTTAACGCTTCGTCGTCATTTTAATCAACCCTAGCCCGAGGAATAGTTTTTGCGATCAAGCGTGAAGCTGTAGCCAGACTCAAGTTGGTCAAATAAACATACTGCATAAGATGAGGATGTAGGCGTTTCGAAAGGAGTTAAAAGTAGTAAAATGTGAATCCATTTGCACGTACCGTCTGCTATTGCGAAATTTACCAAATAAACTCCTAACCACTTTCTTGAACTTATGGACCTTACAGCATGTAGACCACTCAAACTCTACATCTTATAACAAGAGAATTTAAATTCAAAACTTATGTTACCTAAAACGTAATTATGTAACCCATAAAAATGCTTTACTCCAAATAACGTAAGGTTTTAATCAAAATTATACTTAAAGTTAACAACCCTTCTATATACACACACAAAAAATAGCAACTTTGCTTGAAGTTATTTTTTCCAGAAGGACTTTTTTTTCTTTTTTATTTTAAAAAAAAGTTTTTATACCATGAGTCAACCATACTTAAAAACAGCCGAGAAGTCATTTTTATCGGATTTTTCCGACACACTTAAGTCGGCTGTAATGATGTCACTCGAAAAAAAAATTGTTAGGCAGAAACGTGATTTCTCCCTCTTCATTTTAGCAGCGTCTTAATTTGTTCAAGGGAGGGGGGGATTTATAAAAAAAAAAAATAAACATGGCGTCGCTTGAGATAACAACTTAAGTTAATGATGCCCAACAATGAAAGCAACAATAATGATGCCCGATCTCTTTCGCAGATCCTACTTAAACATACGCAAACGTACTTAACACAGTTTTTTCTCTTCAAGTGGTCTTTCACATTACATAAGTTTATAAACACACATTCTTAGAAAATCGATGCAAAGGTTCTTTTTGTATGGAGTCCATTTAAAGAAATATAATACATAAGCAATATAAAGGCTGACCCTGGTACCCTATAAATTTATTTCAGGTAAATACAAGGAACATTTATAAAAATCATGTTTCTAAAGTATTCTTCTTATTTAATTACCATATAAAACGAAATATTCATTGAATCTACTCTGTTTTAAGTACCTGGGTTGTAGTTACTTTAATGTATTATACGATTAAGAGAATATTTGTTATATACTAATACAATTCGTACCTACCTATATGGTGTGCATACCAAATCTGATAGGTCAGGGACACCAATTTATTTCAGATGAAGTCCACAAATGACTAAACTAGGTAATTTTAATTGTATTTTTAAAGTTATTAGAAATAGCATTAATCATTATAATTTAAAAATATCATCAATAAGAAATACATTTTCTTTTCCCTGTATTGGATCTAATCCCAATTCTTTGTTTAAGGCTCAGCAGTTTAGCCAATTGAACAAGAGAAAACAAAATTGGTTTAGTATCCAAAGAATATAGAAGCTTAACCTGACGTAGGTCATAACAAATGCTTCAGTAACATAGGATTTTAAATTTTCAATAAACTTGTAGTAAAGTAATTTGTTGTAAAAAATAGCCACAAGAAAGTTACGGTAAAAACAATGTGAAGTAGGTAAAACATCACACAATTAACTAGAAGTAATAATTCGTACATTAAGGCCCCCATACACGATCAAACATAATGTTTGACGTGTATGGCCTAAATTTGCCCATCAGGTTTGTGCAAAACACGCCGCCAAAATGTTTGCGCAAAATGCTTGATCGTTTATGGTAGCCTTTAGGACAGGCCAATCATCACTCTTCCTAATCAATGAAACCAATGACAAAAGGGAAAGTTACTTTGAGTTTGTTAATGTGACCACAAATAAATTATCCGTCTCGAAATCGACCTTTTTTGATTGTAATGATCTCATTCTTTACTGCGCGATCATCTTAAAGAAAATTAAATGTAATAAATTTGGTTAATAAATTACTTTAATTATAAATTTTCACTATTTATAAATGATTCACTTATTCGACCTAAATTCAATTTATTCGACCTATTTATTTCATAGTTATGTTCTTCTAGACATTACATCCTTTTTAAGGTAAAATTATAGTCTGGCTACAAATCCATTAAAAAGAGTAATTAAACACGTTTAAATACAACATCAAACAAAGAATGTTGTTTAATGAAACAACCTTTATCACATTAAACCACACCCGGTTTTCATTATACTTTTCATGTAATTTTTCTTCTCACACCTGAAGGGAGAATTATTAAACCTTCTTTTTTTAATGTATAAAAAGAAGGAAGAAAAGCGGAGAGGGTAAAAATAACAGTTTTTATACTAAGAAGCAGTAAATGTAACATTTTACCGAATAGGTTTAATGTTTGTAAGTTAGAGTGAAGGAGGGTTGGGAAAACCCTGTATCAGATAGTAAAGATGTCGTCAAGTGGTTTTGAGGTGGCAGTAAAACTGGACCGCAGAGTCTCGGACTAAGGCCTCCCAAGTCCCTACACCAAAAAACCCTTAAACAAGAGGACTTTTCCCACCCCTCGAGACCCTTACGCCTTTTAATAAAAGTTCAAAAACCCACTTTTATTAAAAAGCTGAGGATCGTAAAAATTTTCCAAGTAGAAAATGACGCCTTAAGGACACTATCCGAGACTATTAAATGCTTTTTCAAACGACCAATTTCACCAACCCGATAGGCCACGTGGATAAACTTTTAAAAACCTTATAAAGGTGTCGGAATTAAGTGTTTTTTTAAAACAAAATATAAATGTATACTAAACTAAAACTAAAAAATACAAAAAGTGAAATGTTAAAGAAGATAGTTTTAACCTTTGCAAGTAGAAAATTTATCCTTTTACGAGAAATTGTTGAATACCTGACCACTACAATTCTTCTCATTTCCATAACAGAATTTTAGTTTAAATATAATTATGATTACTATTAACAATGGGAGACAGACAGAGAAAAAGCGCTAAACTGGAAATTTAGAGGCCCGTGGTTCAAGTCCCGGTGCTGGAGTCTATTTTTCTTTGTCTATCTCCCACTGTTAATAATAATTATAATTTGATTTAAATTAAAATTTAAACTTTTCCGTATTATGAATACAACCAAAAACTTAAAAATTAATTTCTAATTGATTGTACAAGGTAAAGGTACTAATTGGGTACTGTATAATTGTAAGCGATAATTCTCGGTCTAGTTCTATTGTCGTAAATGTTGACTCCTAGGATTGTGGAAAATTGAAAGCTTAATTCGGGACTAGGTATCGTAATTGATAGAGGAAATTATTCTTCAGTGTAGCTTAGTTGGCAAGAGCGCTAAACTGGAAATTTATAGGCTCGTGGTTCGAGTCCTGGCGCTGGAGTTTATTTGTCTCTGTTTACCTCCCATTGTTAATAATAATTATAATTTGATTTTAATTAAAATTTAAACTTTCCGTATTATGAATACTAGCAAAAACATAAAATAGGAAAATCAGAATTATTGGCTACATATGCTACTTCTTTTTTTGTGGAGGGGTGAGGGGGGGGGGTAATTTAAGAATATTTTTAAACCCGACTCATAATTCGATGCAAGACCACAATTCATTGCTTCTTTCATCGTAGTCGTCACTTAATATAGAGATATTTGATGAAAACAACTTTTTAAAGCCCAAAACATTGAATCTATAATTCTTTTCAATTCATTAATAATTAATTGATTTAAGAATGAACAATTCTCAGGTTGATTGTTGATAAAATAGAAATCTAAGTAATGTCTCACTTCTAACTACTTATATGAACTTATTGGTACATGCAGTAAATTTAATTAATAAAATTATTATAATGACATAAGTTGAACAACTCCTAATAAAAATAATAAAATTATGATTGATTACAAGTAGGTGTTTGAGTTATAACAATATTTTAATCAATCCGAATTTTCTATGTATTTGCGACACTGATATTTAATATTTCTAACCTTGCCTTCTGGCTTCTGGGAATATAACCCGTTTATATTCATCATTCATCACTTATCACTAGGTGATAAGAGAAAACCATTCTAATTACGACTAAAAAGAATATTCTCATCAAGTTGTATAGAATCGAGCTTTCTTTAATAGTAAAATAACATGGAAATGATTAGAGTATTAGAGATAAAATGTGAAAGAGGAATAGTAGTTGTTCAAAATCTCCTTGAGTTTTGATTAAAAAAAAAAAAAAAAAAAAAAAAAAATTGTGTACTTTAAAATACTTTTAGAATATCCTTACTTGTCTGTTTAACTATACCTACAATAAAAAGAATGATAAGATAATCTATCAAGAAGTGATAATCTATAACGTCATAAAAATCTATAATCTTCGTGGATAATCTTTAGAAAGCAATAGAACCCAAGATACTGTACAATACATTAAAGTGTGGATAATCTTTAGAAAACAATAGAACCTAAGATACTGTACGATACATTAAATTGTAGATAATCTTTAGAAAACAACTGAACCAAAGATACTGTACTATACATTAAATTGTGGATAATCTTTAAAAAACAATAGAACCTAAGATACTGTACCATACATTAAATTGTGGATAATCTTTAGAAAACAACAGGACTCAAGTTACTATAGCGATTAAATTATTGCAATCTATACATTAACAGTAGAACAAACAGTAGCATTTAGTTTTACAACCACATATAAAACCAACCAACACATCATTTCGCTATCTGTAAAAAATATGTTATGATTTTTCAATGCTAAGCTTTTGACAGCGAATACTACGGTCTACGCACTACGCAAACATATCCTATTGAAATTATTCTGTCACCTAATGCACACAGACAGATTCCCTTGTGTTTACTCTTATATACTGTACGGAATATTGGTTGTAGAAGGGGTCGGAGATGACCAGTAGAGAAGTGCCTGAGGCACCGACACGTATCTAATAGAAGCCTCCCAGTAGCCCCCAGTAGGGGGTTCAACGCTGGACTCTTTCACCACCCAGTTTGATTTGTCTTTTCCCTTTTCTATTTCTTTTTTTTTACAGGCACGTACAGCAAACAGTTATTTCCGTGGAGCCCATTTCACCCCTCTATCATTTTTTTTTTTTTTCAACTCAAACAAACCCTACCTCCTCCGAAAAATGGATAAAATCCCTTACGACAAAAAAAAATAAGAAAAATTAATTCTGATTAAAAAAAAATACAGATGTACAGATTCGGACTCGAGTATCCAAAAGTTTAATCAAAAAATATTCGTGGCAAAAAGGTTATGAACCCCCTTTTTTCTGTTTCCTTTTTATATTTACTCAATTCTCAGTTGTTTTAATTTTTTTTTGTGAGATTTTTTTTTAATGTTTATTATTAAAGGTAAAGAAAATATTATATAGATTTATTTTATTAATATATTGATTCTTTCTTATATTGATGATGTTTAAAATAACAAAAAATCATAAAATTTATAAAACAAATTTACGAAAATCGAAATAAAAAATGAATATGAAGCTTTACAAGATCTCCTCTCACTTTAATAGTTTCTTATCATTTCATATTATATTATCTAACGTTAATATGTTAATGAACAAATATTTTGATTTCCTGAAAAAAAATTAAATATTTTGACAGACGACACCATAATATTTCCGGCAATTTATAAAATAACGAAATAACCACACTGTACAATTGTCACAAATGATGAGATGCATCTTTGTGCCATATTTCGTTTAAATCAATTTTAAAAGTAACTAATATGAAGAACTGTCGGTCGTTTATAAATAAATAAAACTAATACTTTACTATAAGGGATTGAAACCTGACACAAACCCTAGGCACTTGTAGATTGTAACTCCCCTTATAAAGAAAACTGACGGGAGTAACAATCTAAAGAAGGTGTATGGAATGTTCTTCTTCAGACTGTTACTTCCTTTATAAAAACAGAAGAGGGATATTCCTTTGTCTCAAAGTACATTGGACTAAACATCATTGTCTTAATAGTTATTCAGTTAAAGTCATTTATACTCTGAAAACACATAGGGGAGTAACAATCTAAAGAAGTACCACACAAACTACAGTTAATGCTAAGATTTACAGGAAATATCTCCTATATAACTTATGATCGTTTAATTAAACAAATACTTCACTCTAAGCGATAGAAACCTGACACAACGGCACTTTTTTAAATGGTTACTCCCCTTATAAAGTAAACAGACGGGAGTAAAAATCTAAAGAGGGTGTACGGAATGATCTTCTTTAGACTGTTACTCCCTTTATAAAAACAGAAGAGTGACATTCCATTGTCTCAAAGTACATTGGACTAAACATCATTGTCCTAATAGTTATTCAGTTAGTCATTTATATTCTAAAAAACACAAGGGAGTGACAATCTAAAGAAGTACCACACAAACTACAGTTAATGCTAAGATTTACAGGAAATACCTCTTATATAACCATATTAATAAAAGAATCATACACAACGTTAGTATAAACCCATTGAGAAAAATTATGATTAATGCTGAAAAAAAAAAAAAAAATAAAATAAAAATACATAATAATTAATATCAAGAATAATAAAGTGTCTAAGCGTTAACCAAAAAAAAGGCCCGTGTTTATACTATGAAATATGGATTATATAGTTTACACTTCGCAAGCGAAACAAATGATGCCGACCGAACCGGAACTTTCTGGAAAGCATCCAAACGGACTATCGTTGCTCATTTAAATTCAAATGACCGTACAAAACAAATGACAGAGAAGCACCACCCTTTTTGTACCCTTTTATATTTTTCATTTTGAACTATTTCAACGTGGAAGTAACAGTAAAAACTCCAAAAACAATGCAACAAAAAATTCTAGTACTATAAAATTGAAATTTATGCTCTAATTCCATATCCATAAATAATATGACAGTAGAATACTTTTCATACTTAAAATATACAACATTTTATGATATATTATCATAATGTTTATTCATTCTCATATTATTTATTTTTAAAAAATGTATTAATACACCGTATATCCTATTAAGGCTAATGGGAATCACAGTAAGTGTAACAGAGTAGTAAAGAACCGAAGTCACAACATTGGTGACTCAATATTGGTACCAATTTTGAGTCACAGAGCTTTGCACCACAACTTACCGCAGGTAACGAAAAAAATTGTGATCATTGTGATTGTGTAGGTCTAAAATTGAAACTTCACCGACTATCCTTACAAAATATTTTATTTGGGAAGAAACACAAAATTATCTCAATGCTTTCGTAATCAGGCTTGGAAACAAACAACATTATTATAAAATGCAATACAAGTATTTGTCTAAATAGCTTCAAATTTTGTAAGAACGTGTTTATAAGAGGCTTAAAAATAAGACACTATCAATTTTTATAATTAACAGTTCTAGATAATTCATGGATATATTTACACACTATTCTGAGATCAATTTTCAAATGGTAGTATCGAAAAATTTAATTTAGGTGTATAAATAATAGTTCCAAGCGATATCACTTTTAAATAAACTAACACAATATTATCATAAGCTACCCCAATTACAAATATTTGACCCCAATTACACCAGAACCAGTTGTTGGCGTGCCACGATGTGGAGTGAAACATTCCATAAGGACCTTCATGAGGCTAGATATGAAAAGAATATGAAACACTGCTTCGGGTATGCGGCAATCTAAAATTATGATCCGGGGACCATCTCAGCATCTTACTAGATCGCTGCTCTCGCTCAAAAAACAAACCTGTCATCTTTTGACAGGATTTCTTACTGGACACTGTAGGCTAAAACGACACCTACATCTTCTTGGCCTAGCAGATAGCCCAGTGTGCAGGCTGTGCGAGGAAGAGGATGAAACCCCTTCTCATCTTATTAGCAGCTGTCCTGCATTAACACACCTGAGGTGGAGAATCTTTGGCTTAGCCATCCTGCCAATTGAAGAACTAAGGTTACTTCCCCTAAGCAAGGTGCTCACTTTCTGTGGGTCTGTCAGCTTGCTAAGAGGATAGGGTACTGTAGGCTGGACTATTAAACCGGGTTTGCACCTTGGATCCACTCATGAGGTCTTATTGCTT
>KZ651905.1:111610-121817 GCA_001010745.2 Gerris buenoi
AGATGTACCTGTGTGCCAAACTTCATGTTTCTAGCTATAGTAGTTTTATGAATTGAAACAAGCCAACGGACAGACGACACCAACGGACAGACGGACAGACAGACAGAGCCGTTATATAAGGTTTCTTTTTGTACTTTGTACAGAAACATAAAAGTGTAGTTTAAAAAAAGATTATTCCATTTGAACTCTATAACTAAGGAGGAACACAATATATTAAATCAAAACTGAAGTGTAATTCAAGTTATTAAATATGACAATGTTATTTAATTCAGGTTTTATCTTTGATTGGGAACTAACTAGAGAGTAGAAAACTAAGTTATTTCAGGAAAAGGAAGTCCATTATACTATAAATATATATTATTTCTTAAAAATTATGAGAACCCAAAATGAGAGAGAGAGATATAAATACGAGTGAACAAAATTATATATCAATGTAGAGAATAAATAGGCAATGGGGATAAATGTGATTGTAAATTTAGTGATTAGTTAAGGCGAGTTAACTGTTTGTTTGGATGCCCAATCAAAGATTATTAAGGAAAGCGTGTTTGGAGGTGATGCAAGGTGGCGCGCAACCGTGATGTGACTGCGGAAGAGTAGGTGGTGTGGAGGAAGTGTGAGGAGAAGATTTGTATGCAAATTTGTAACTCGATAACACTCTGTTCAGTTGTCAGTTAAGTGTCTGATAGGTTTGATCCTCCTTACTCGACTCCCCAAGTCAAGGTGGTAATCAAGTTGAAAATTAATTCACTGTCAGAGGGTTTAAGGGAGAGACGAGATGGCAGCCCGGAGCCTCCCTGGCAGGCGGGAAGCCCGGTACAAGTTTAACCGCATAAAGTGAAGTTGAAGCGAGAGAGGAGCAAGACTACAGTAATTGGTTAACTCTAGAGGCAGATGTGTACGTCAGTGTGACGTATAAGGTAAAGAAGGGGGAAGACGTTGAAGCAAGGATATTGTATAGTTCTCGTGTGACGCCACCCTCCCTTATATTCTTCTGAACATGTCATTAGTTCGCGAGGGAGAGGTACTTTCCACGAGTGTATGTTGCGCCCAAGGCTTTTACCCAAATTATGCTGATTTATGAAGGCCATCAAGTTGTGCTCGGGTTGAAGAATAGGGCTAGTAAGGAGGAAGAACGAGGGAAAGCCCTTGATGTATTGGGTGTTCGGTATCAGCTGGCCCCTTATACTCGTATGATTGATTGGACTTGGCTACTCCTTACCGACCCGGTGCGGCTTAAGGAATTCACCGGTTCCTTGACTCTCAGATTTTTAACCCGACAAAACTTTATTTTTCCTTTTCCTTTTCAACCCTCGTTAACAATTAGCTCAACTTAAAATCCGATCAACACCACTCTGTCATTTTTAAATCAACAGATTAATCCGATTAATCTTAATAATACATAGAAGTAATCAACTGTTTTTGGAACTATATAGTAGACTAATAAAACTAATCCAAAAAATGCATTCAATCTGAAGCTCCGCCACGTGGCAGATTGAGTAGAAAAATATATACCTCTGTCTTCAACTTATCTATAAATGGAGACAGACTAAAATAAAATCGCGTATTTTATGTGTTCAAATAATCTACCAGAATATAAAGGAAATTGATGACCGGGAGCTATTTGGCAGTACTTTAGAAACTCACGCCAGTAATGTAAGAGAATAAAAAATAAAAAAAAATCACGGAAAAATGTGTAAATATTCAAGTAAAATAGAATAGGCATTTCTAATTATTCAAGGAAAGAGAATTTTGAGAAGAATGAGGAAATATATTTGCAGTAATTGATCAATTTTAATATACTCTGCTGTTAATTGGCTGTGACATTGTGTAAACTAATTACCGAGTTTCTTACGAGTCTTTCTTGGAAACTTTAAGAAAGACTTCCATTTGATCTTTTCTCCCCTTTTCACCTGTCAAGGTATTTCCCGAGTTTAAATAAAGTTTCGGAATTGCCAAATCGGACGTATTATCCTGTAATACGATAAGAGTTCTTCTTAAGGTGACGTTAAGACGAAAATAAAGATTGGCATTAATAAAGACAAGAAATGCTTGAGGTTAATTTACATAAATAATTTAAAATCATGCCATTTTCAAATTCACACGTGAATTATATGTTATACTTACAAACTATGAATTCAGTTATTTTTTTATTTCTCTACTTCACGTTAAATCTAATAGGCGAAGTAATTAGTAGTTGTATAGTTTGAAGCAGGCGTGACGCTGCGTTAACACAAAATATTTATTTTAATTAGAAGAGCTTATAGCCCATTTTATCAGCTAATATGTATTTCTTCCGACTACTCGATTTGGAGAAATTAAGTCACTTCATAATTCAATCAGTTTCATTAATTAAAATTCCAGTTTTATTGATTAATTATTCTTAAATTCAAACGATGATAAAATATACTTTTTTACATAATAAAGTATATATACATCTAAAGTATATATGTAAATAATTTTTAAGAAAAAGAACAACCAATCAAACCTTTTATTGCCTTTTTGAGTCACATTGATATTCAAATCTTTATAAAAAAAGTAAACATTTTTTTTATTACAACATAAATTTATTGAGGTCCATTTTTCAGTGAAAAGAACCAGCATTCGTACCATTGTAATTGGGCTTTTCCTGATTCCAGCCCTCTAACACAACACCCCCTCAATCGAAAATCGATTATTGTTTATCGGTACGGCTATAATTTTTAATTTACGATTGTAATAGGCGGTTAAAGTTCCGGTGGCAGGGTAAGGGGTCTCACGAAGCTCCCGGAGCCCCGAGCAAGGGGGGGGGGGCTGGATTTATACGAGGCAAGTGGTCCTGACCCCAGGAGAACAACACGGCCAAATCGATTCCAAGGTAAAATTATTGTTGACCTGGGGGCCTGGGCCCTACTTGGAGCTCCGTATCGTATTATAGTGGAGAGAAGCAGTTTTAAAGACATTGTTTGCCTTTTCTTTAGCCTTTACGCTGTTTGGCCTTCTTTTACCTTAGAGTCAACAAGTCTATAAAACTAAGTAAACGGCCGACACTTTAAAAAGTACATATTACTTTGCACACTTATACTTCCTTGTATTTTACCTTCAGGCAAACTTGCTTTTTCCTTTTCTCTATTTGACTCGAACGAGTCAGTAGTTTTCACTTGAAAGAACTTAAACCTGTTAACAGTTGTTGTTAAAAGAAACGGTTTACAAGATAATATCAACTGGAAATGGAGTCTTAGAAATATCGGAGGTAACATAACGAAAGCAATAAGTAGAAACAACATCTGATACATATTGCGATGTTCTTACATACATTCCACATCACAACACGCGTATCTAGAGTGATAACACCTTTGTATACCTTGTAGAGAGGTTATACAATGCGAAACTTACAACTGACGTACAAACTAAAAAATTGGAATTTTACCACGGTCTTTTGAGCAACAAACTCAAATTGAATAAAACTCCAAGAGCGAAATTTAGCATTTTAACCTAATGGTAAAAAAAAACCCAATGGTCAATGATTACAAACCCGTTTCAGACATATCAGTGAACTGGTTATGTACATTAAATAAGAACCAAATATTGACAATGACAAAATAATGGGGTGTCAGCTGATTCATTTAAATAGAAAAAAGGTTTCAATTAAATACGACAAGATTTAAGTTCATTTTTAACTAACAAAATATTTCACTCTGGCTGTGTAGCTATAAGGTCAATTCCTTGGGAAAAAATAAAGAATTATGCAATTCGGTTAACGATAAACTGGTGAACCAAACACTGGATGAACAGATAAGTGGTATCCTGAGATACATACCTACCTCCTAAGTTCTTATTATTTGGTGGACGACTGACTTAGTTCATTGATTACGTCAAAGCAATTGCACAATAATCAGAAACCCTGTGATATTCACTCAGATGGGCAAATCTGGAATCCTTCTTAGCATAAAATAATTAACAATACATTATATATCTTGGTAGCCCTAGTTTTCACTGGAAATCTGAAAATTTTTTCTTATTTCCGAAGTACCAAGAATAGACTCCACACTCCACACTAAACATTAAACATATAAATTTGGAGTTATATGAGAAACTTGGAAAAACTATTAATAGTAGCCTATTTACGATCTTTACTAATAGTTTAGTTAACACTACTTCCATAAAATCTATTTTAATTAGCATTTTCACTCTATTTTACATGCCCTCTTAACTAATGAAAAATTTATTTACCAGCTGTTTGTATTACTTAGGGAGACCGTAAATTTCAAAGCTTCTTTGTCTTGCTCAAATTTTTCAGACTGATAGTAAAATCGTCAAGTTTTATCAGTTGTTAAGATAAAAGGTCTGCAAGTAGAGTGGGAAGGCACCTGGTAGAAGTACTTGTACTAACAGTATTATTCTCCGGCTCGTGGTCCTAATGTTAATGAAATAGAGCTTGCCAAGGTAAAAGGTAACGGAGTGAAATGCGGTAACTAAAGAGAAGCTCAGGGCCTGCTTGCCTCGAGGCACTAATTCACTGAAGTGCAGCCTTACACGTACACGTACCTCCCCTCCATCCTCACAGGGTAATCCGTCATTTGATTACCTTCCGTTCTATTTTATCTCACTCCCTCATACAGGTCCGTGTGCTGCAATATTGTATTTTCCCTACGCTTTCCCAGTATGAAAAGAGCCTCCGACCCAGTAAATAAACAACCCGGCCAGGAGAAGTCTGCCAAACATACACATTAGCGTTTGGCGCACTAAAAATATACTTCTCTCTCCCCGACTCCCCACATACTCGGCGTATGTACACACTAGCCGAACCTTCCATTTGGCTAATTACATCCCTACACTGTGTATCAGTTACGACTCATTACCGCCGCCACCGTTGTCGGTATAGAGTAAAACAAGAAAAATTACCAATATGCGACACGCTAATTTACATGCAGTACCACTTTTAACACTGGTTTTAAAAACAACTTATAATTTAGATTTTATTTTAACCCAAGTCACTGAACTTCCATTTAAAGTAATATTAGGTATTCGTCTTTAGTTATTCGAAACTAAGAAACGTATTAGTTTGAACAATTATATTTGCTTTGCACGATAGCTTTATTAAGAAAAAACCGGCTTTTAACCACATGATGTGGTCATCAACATCATCGCCGAAGAGTTGAAATCAGGTCGAACTATGAGTCATATTCACAACTGAACCAGAATAATATACCCATTACCCATTTGAAAAAGAAAAAGACACTTATAACTTATGAACTAATAAGTTTATTTTAATGGGGCTTGTTGTATTTTGTTCTTTAGGTTAAACAGTGTCTATCGATATTGGCGATTAAGTCAAATTCTTTATATTCTAATCGATGAACATGAATTAAACACTATCATAGTCGTTTGACATCATTTAGTATAAAATGGATCCGTCTATAGCCCGTCGATTGTCGATACTCTGTTTTATAAAATTTGCTGTCCCTCAAGTATGTTTTCACCTTATTCGTTATATTCGGTACTCTATTCTACGATATCTGACCCATAGACCTAACTGGTCATTTTAAAATCCTTTTATACAAACCTATAAATATAAGTATTCATATTTGCTTATATTCAATATACACTAATGTTATGAAACCAATAAATAATTAATAGGATTAATTCGGCATTTTCCTTACCATATGAGAAGATTCAACAGTGAAAAGCACTTACCTGAAACAAAAAAAAAAAATAAATAATTAACAACGAATTACACATAATGGAAAATTTAAAAAGATGTATTTCATATTAATAATTTTATGTTCAATAATTAATTCAACTTTATACACGATTAGCGAGTTTGTTTACATTTAATATAACTAATTTGATGTTAATTTAATAAAAGTAACTGTTTGTATCGATTTTGTTGTGGAAATCAATGAGTGATTTAAGTGATTATGAAGAAAATGGGGAGAATAATACGCCACAAAATACAACTAATGAATTGATGTCATCTTTATCAAAATAGAAATACGAGCTTATATACAGGAAGTTT
The DNA here is from genome assembly GCA_001010745.2 of Gerris buenoi. NCBI lineage: Eukaryota > Metazoa > Arthropoda > Insecta > Hemiptera > Gerridae > Gerris > Gerris buenoi. The sequence continues at coordinate 117,606 of KZ651905.1, forward strand.
ATTATTTTTTTTCAGTATTTATTATTAAAATCTAACAATCGTAGATAAAGTACGGTACGCAACTCGTGCGAAAACGGCATTTTGCATTGCTCGTGTGGTTTTACTACACTCGCTATCGCTCGGGTGCAAACTCCACACTCGCATGCAAAATGCTTCTTTCCATACTCGACGCGTAATGTACTATTACAAAACATATTTTGAAACAGCGGTCTTTGAGATTTAATGGAGAATGTTTGATGTTTACTAAAATTTGCGAGAGTTCAAACTCCATAATGTCATCCTTTTAAGATGTAAATATTTCTAAAGGATACAATTTTTTTTTTACTTCCAATTTCTTACTTTCAACCCTTAAAAAGTTATAGAGGTCATGACAGATATTATGTAGAGCTTGTAAGAGTCCTCGTCGAAGATTAAATAGCTAGTTAACGCCGTTAAAATCTGGCTGCAAGTACATAATAAATGTACCAAAAACATTGTTTCAATTATCGGATCGATATCATTTTTTTTCGAATAAAAAATAATTTGATAAATGTATCTCATATTGCTGTGGATAAAGAAAATATTGGTTTCCCCTTAACAATCAGTGTTTTGATAAGATTGCTTCTTACTCTTACGATAGCAATCTCAGTATGGATATATGATCCTGTATTTTTCCTTTTCACGTTGTTTATTTATTTTGTCAGTACAAGTTGTTATTTATTTATCAGCGTCCCAAAAGTAATAGTATGAAAATAGAATACATTTCTTTATATATATCAGATCTTTATCTTGTGCAGCGCTTGTTTTTTGAGATTTTATATGCAAGGAGATTTAAATTAGATTGAGAACATTGCTTTTTTGTTTACAACATTTGTATTACAATTCGTAATAATATTCAATATATAGTTAGAACAATAAATTTGAATTATCATGTTTTCATTATTGCATTATAGCATAATATTATAGAAGGATAAATAAATAAAAATATTGAATTTTTGTTAGTTTGCAAATGGGACAGGAAAAACAATATTGTTACTGAGAGGTCAAAAAACAATCCTAGTTCCTTGACAAATTGATTTCTAAACTATTACATTCTACGAAAAGTTTTGAACATTCTAGTAGTATTAGTAGTAGTAAGGTCCTGAGGACTAGCACTAGACGGGTAGGACGAACCTTTTGTTCGAACAATTAGGCCCTTTTTACTATACCCGTGGCAGAGAGTTCCAGCCACTACACATCATACCTCTGTACATTGTACCGCCGAAGCGAGTGTGATGTGGTCAATAGTAAGCCATATAAATCAGAGCACTAAGGCGAGGAATCGAACCCACGATCTCGTACTGCATGATTCAGTGATGGCCGAGCAGACGTGGTAAGTAACTTAACCCACACGGCCACGCTGGNGCGAGGAATCGAACCCACGATCTCGTACTGCATGATTCAGTGATGGCCGAGCAGACGTGGTAAGTAACTTAACCCATACGACCACGCTAATTGATTACACGCTACGACTGATTGATTTCGAATTAATCGTAGATAGAAACCTTTTTAGACGAACTGATAGAGGTACTTAACGCCTAATCCAAATCTCTGAATCTAGTAGGGAAAAATTATGACAAGACTTCTTCTGAAGGTAAATAGACATGAGGATGTTTTTGTTATTTATTAAATTCGATCATAACGATATTGAACAATAAGGATATTTAAGTGCATACATTATTCCTTTGGTATATTTGTTTTATTTATATGTAAATTTAAAATGAATTAACGTAAGTAAAGTATTTTATAAAATGAGACAATGTGAATACAGCAAAGAAAGCAAATAAATAAATCTTACTCCTTTATAACTCTTATTTGTTCTTTTAATATACATATTTATAATAATAATAATAATAATAAACTGGTTTTATTTAAGATCTATTTGAATATTTGCACATTACTTAATTTTATTTTACGCATATTTATTCTGTAAACTCGCGTGTTAGAAGTTAAGTTTTTCAAGGTTAAAAATCCAGATGTAAACGGAGTCGTAAAGACAATATAGTATTCCTTTTCTTACGTCATCGTTAAGTTGTCCCGAGATATTTTATAATCTCTGTAACTTCTAAATAACATTTCTCAGTTGATTTATATTATTATTAAATTCTATTTTAGTATTGCTTCATGCAGCATTTACAGTAATGAAATAATCATTTTTGAAAAACTCCCGGAAGACTAAATAGAAAAAATGTTGTTCTTATTTACTAACTGCAATAAAGCTTGGCTTTGAATTAAAAGTATATTATAAATAACTCAATAGCTATGTAATGTAACCATATTGATTGGTAATGAATTCCAATTTGATGATAGATATTTGTTAAAGGATAAGTTCAATTTTGTAACAGTTATTTCAATAGGCTTAAATACGTAAAAAAGGAGTTACAAATAGATTACTATTTACAGCTGTAGTAAGTCCAGTTACGTTTGTTTCATTAAGTCCGTCAATGATTCGCATTAGTATTAGAAATTCTGTAACTTGTCTAATGATAATGTTCTCTGATAGCGCAGATTAGATCTATTTAAACTAAAATTAAAAAATGTGCCTTTTCTATATATTTTAAACGTTTGAATTCCATTTGCATTTCTTTTCTTTTTTTTCTTTTTTATTACAAGTGGTGAATATTTTAGATAATTTTTTAACAGGAAAAAAAGTGAAAATAAAGTGACTAAATTGAGTGAGAATGTAATGCTTAAGGGTCCCTGTAAGTACCTAGTACAATTTTATGTATTTATTTGTATCATTACTTATACAAAAATATCTGACCAATAAAACTCGTACTTCACTTTCACATGTACTACACGCATGTACCACTAGCAAATAATTACTTGGTCCTGTGTTTTCATGTAAGTTTTTTCGAGTTTTCATAGTTACATTTAATTAAAATTGAACTCTGAATCAAAATTTACCATAAAAATAAGTCCTTTTTGAAAAAGAATAGAACTATTTTTTTAGAGCAATTTTCTCAGGAACTAAATTTTTCCCAGTCAAAAAACTTAGGTATATATAATTAAATTCGCATGTAAATAATAATTTAATAAAAATCGTTGGAAGCGTTGAAGTTTAGGCTCTACACGTCGGCAGTCGAAACAAGCCACAGATTGAATTTTTTAAATTCTTGATATTAGTTTCGATTTTCTGAGTCTTATCATTTCTTTGTGGGCTCTAGGTGCCGTTAAAATCTATGAATGGCGAATATTATCCTCATTCCAGCCATCTACTCAAAATAAAACTTGGCACATAGACTCTGAACTCTGAACCAATACAAATTATAATATCCAATTTTTTGGGTCACCCACGAAACATACATACTGATTAACTACGTTGCAAGTAAAAGAAAAATAACCGTGATAGTTATGAAAATGTTCAAAATTGTGTTTTTTAAAACAAGCAACTTGCCGATTAATGACGTAACCAAAATTAATTAATTATTTTTTAAAAATTGGCTTTCTTTGTAGTATTGTTTAAAAGCACTTTCTCAAATCCAGAGGACCTTAAACGTAAATCTATCAAAATCTTTAAATCGAATTCTTGCGCCATCACAATACTTTTCCTTAATGCAGTACTTAATTAAATACTAATTAAATATAAATATTAGTGGGAGATTAATTCGTTTAAAAGTATGTGAACTTAGTTATTAGATATTATTAAAGTGTCGTTACAGAAGCTAATTGCTCTAATTGCTAATAATTTTAAAAGGCAAGGTAAAGCATCCTGTTCCCTAATCGCTACTTGTTACTTAAAAAACTATTTATCATGAAATATACTCGTACGTACTAAAGCAGTCTTTAATGATCTTTGATTTATGTGTGTGTGTCGTAATGGACGATGAGGTTTAGTAATAAAACATGTACCGAAAATCTTTATTAGCCTTGTGAAGCCTGTTTTCAAATTATCTATGCTGAGACAACGTGACGTCCGAAACGATATCGAATTCCTGATTCTAGCATTGTAACAGCAATGTATCTTACGTTATATTATTTTTGTTTAGCTGAGTAAGATATCATCATTAATAAAAGTACTGGTAGGAACGTCAGTCACAAGTTACGTTATCGTATTACATCATTAATCAATATTATTAATGTTTTTATTATCAAGGTGCTCACAATATGTTACAAGTAACATAATGCTTACAATTTTTAATAGGTCGTCTTAAGACATATTAAAAAACAATTCAGTATGGATAAAAGTTGTTA
>KZ651905.1:122009-136675 GCA_001010745.2 Gerris buenoi
CCCTAAATCCCGAGTAACTCTACCCGTAGAAATCCGAAAAAACGCTCAGTAGAGTAGAGTGGCGAGTAGAGTAGCAAGTAAAATTGGTAGAGTGGGAAGTAGAGTGCACTCTACCCGTAGGGGGGGTTCAGAGCTCGTCATTAGACAATACACCCTCTGGCCCTTACACTCTTCACAAGGGATCAAACAGAAGACTAAGAGAGCAGAGAGGGAAATTAAGTAAACTAATTGAAGGCACGTCCTTACACTGCTTGTAGACATAGAACCAGTGTTAAGCATCGCTTTATTAAACCTTCGTCTCTCAAGGCCGCTTTCAAGCCAACCTTAGGATCCCTTAAGCGTAAAAACCAGGCTCAAATACATACCGTGGTCAGACCGTAATGATAATGAGTTTGTCAAAGTAGAACTACTTCGGAAAATTGTCTACGTTATCATTAGTTAATAAACATATGCAAGTGAGAATAGTTACCACCTGAGCAGTATCATAATGATAAAGGATATATATTTATCAATTTCCTCTCATATAGCATATAATATAAACACAGACTGATATTCTGCTACCTAATATATTCCCAATAATACTAGTATATCTCATCGCAGAAGAGTCTATAAACATTGAACCTCTTCACCCAATAAACAACGATACTGACAATTAAGCTAACGACAATTACTGTTTACTTACTGTACAAATGGTTAAATAGTTTACTAACAACACAGATCGACTGACAAATAGATCGACAGACAGACACGGAACCACAAATATTCCCTGACGTCTGAAACAGAGCTATTGTCAAAGAAATTTTCTCCCGCATTTACTACCTACTATTATAATTTCGAGAAAGAGATAACAATTATACGTTATGTAATAGAAAAGTTTAAAACATAGACAAAAAGAAACAAAATACAATACGTATAACAAAATATTTTAACTCGCCTGACTCGATACTAACAATCAAGTACAAACAATTCTTAATAAACAAAAACAATAAAATTATGACAGTACTCGAAACTGAGTTATGTCCTATAATAGCATAGGTAGTTATGCATGATGCACGTCTACTTTCATTTTTCAAATCTGACAATGAATCAACTTATGTTACATTGTCTTTTATAGTACACACAACCATCCTTCACTGCGTTTAATTCTGAGCATATTCATAACATAAAGCACTTGACTTTAGCCTTCCTTAATAAGCTTTATTTAGAACAAAGCACAATATTCTTTCCGTTTCTATTCAATGTTACAATCAACAAAAACAATTAATTCTCTTTAGATGCCTCCGTTGGTATTCTTCTACTTTGAATACTCGGGTAGTGTTCTAAACTAGAATAAAATAAATATATTCTCCATTCCTAGGCAGCACCAACAAAATTTTCTTCTCCCGATACAGTCCCTAAGTTAATCGTATTCTTCAATGGAAGATAATGTGGACGCTGGAATATGTAAACGGAAGTCTTTGATAAACGCAGCCAGCCGTACTCAAGCAGTCTGCCCTCCCTTCCCGATCATTCATTGAGAGTTCGGATCTGATTTCACTCGTTTATAATTCCGATCACAGCGGCACACCTCTCGCCAAGACAATTCATTAACGTATCTCAGCCGATAGCAAAGATAAGAGATTCACAACGACGTTTAGAATTTCTACTTTACAAAGGATGTTCATTCATTCCTTCCATAACTTAAAGCCGTGTAGGTTTACACAGGTATAGAGTAAACAGGAGAGTAGAGTAGCGAGTAGAGTGCACTCTACCCGTAGAAACCCGAAAAAAACGCTCAGTAGAGTGGCGAGTAGAGTAGCTTGTAAAATTGGTGGAGTGGGAAGTAGAGTTCACTCTACTCGTAGAAACCCGAAAAAACGCTCCATAGAGTAGAGTGGCGAGTAGAGTAGCTAATAGCCGGTAGAGTAGAGTACTATACCGCATGCAGTAAAGTGGACTCTACTCTACTTCCCCCTCCACAGCTCCCACTCTACTAGTTTTCTCACTCTACCTGTGTAAACGTCTTCATAGCTAGTAGCAAGTAGAGTTCAGTTTCTTTTTAATAACCATTTCGAACTGTAAATAAACAGCTTTCACTCAGCGTACTATGCTTACTACTAGCTTATGTGTAAACGCTCCAAAATCAAAATTGGTAGAGTGGGAAGTAGAGTGCACTCTACTCGCTACTCTACTCTCCTGTTTACTCTACCCGTGTAAACCTGGCTTTAATCTGGAACTCGATGTATTCTTTGATAGGCTAGTATTCTTTGATGGGTTAGCAGTTGTTCTAACTCTTATATTCGTGATCTCTTTGCTAGGCTAGGCTTCCCCACCCTTAATAGTACTACAACTACTCTTTATTCGTAAAAAAATTGAAGAGACCAATGATCAAAAATATTTATTTAGATAAATTTAAGGATTAACCATGATTAAAAGGGACCTAAGTCTTACTTATTAAGTTATAGGCATATTAAATAACGGGTCTTAAGCTATGGTTTTTTACTATATTTTTTTAAAATGATTGTGTTCACAAATGAGAAATCTGTTTTATTTATTAAGTTGTTGTTTTCAACTCTTATTATCGCTCTTATTATCGTCTCTGTATTTTTTTCTATATACTTTCTCCACCTCCTTCCTATCTTTTCATTTCCTTCTTTTTATACCCCCTCAAGAATTCCATTTAAGGAAAAAAGAAAAAAGGTCCAAACAACAAGAAGAAAATAATTTTTTTTAGTAGAATTGTGGGCAAAAAAGAGGCAAGGTGTCCCCCAGGTCACGTCCGTCTGTCTGGAAACTTTTCCACGAGGGAGGGAGGACAAGGTTCTTTTCAGGAGGTTGGACAGTTTCCCCTTCTGGTTTTTCTCTATTCGTGTCACTCTTAAAGAGTCGCTCTTAAGAGAAGGATGTAAGAGCAAGCCGATGTAAGAGGTTTGAAGGAGTAAAACGTCTCCTTTTCTTTATTTCTTTGTCCTTTCCTTCCTTTTCGCCCACTCTTTCTCCTTATCCATTGTCACAGGTCATCTATGTACCTCCCTTGAAAACAATTTTTGTTTTACCCTTCTTTCTGATTGCGCATAAAGATGCGCACTCACGACTCGCGCATTCATTCACACATGTGATTCACATTCTCCCTCTTTTTTTTCATCATTCCACCCCCACATATGAAAAACACACGGAGATGATTTCTGTTCTCGTATGGAGGTCGTACTACTACATTTCTGTTTAAGCCTCACCTATATGTCCCCTGGTAGTTGAACCGTACAGTCTATAGACCGTGATCCCTCCGTTCTTTAAACCTCCATCCCAAGCTTTGTACTTATAACCCCACCCCACATGAGTAAGATGAGAAGCGGCATATATGAACCAATGTCCATCAGCCCGTACAACAAAGCCGCCCTCCACACTCTTAAGGGAATAACTAGGCATGTTACCTCCCTTTTACTACAACTTATACATACTTTTTGTTGTCCTTTCACTTTCATACTTCTTTTTCTTATTATTAGTATACCTTAAAGATCACATTACCTTTATAAGTAATTAATACTAAAAGACAAAAGAAAATTCCGATGAATACAAGAACCAACCACCATTTTTAGTATACATCAAAAACAGTTCTCTTTTAAATAAAGGAAAAAAAAAACCCTCAAATGCTTTTCAATATAGAATCTGAACGTTTATATATTCTTGTATCCTATAGATATCCCATATTTCTTTGTTTTACCGATAAAATTAAACATATTCAATCTGTTCGAAGACTCCTCAATAACATCAAACCTTTGAAAGGGAGGAAAAATACTCTGCCAATTAAGGAAGCTATGTGGTACATTAATTGACAAACTATTTATTATTTTATATTATGTACAGAATTTTTATGATCCGGAATTTCCATAATATTTATCATAACTACATTAAATCTGACCCTTAAAAATTTGCACGAAAAGAAAATAAAATTTGAAATTGAACTACACCAGCGAAGATAATTTTATTTTTTATGTTAGTGAAAGCCTTAAGTAGCAAGAAGAAGAATAAGTAGACAATCTTACATAGCACTCCAGCATGGAGTCACTTGTAGAAAAGTCGATGGTTATATCTACCGTACATTCTTCTGCCAACAAATACTACTTAGCTACTAATAGTCAGCATGGATTACCTAATAGATGTTGACATTAAAGAATCTACTAACTGTTTAAAACATCCAGTTGGTAACTACAAGGTACCTTTTATTTATTAAAATTGGCATTAAAAGGAATTTCTGCAATTATTAATTAGCAGTTCTATCGACTATTTAGTAAATTTTGTCACGACACTACCAAGAACACGTTAACAGTACGACCAAGGGCACAAACCAGTTGCAAAAACCTTTTTATGACCTTATCACCTTTAAAGCAATCTACGACCACTCTACGAAGGGATGATTCTCGATCATCTTGTTGATCTTGGACTAACTAAAATGAGCGCAACACAATTAGTCCTCAGGCAAGACAGAAGGCAACTTTAAAGGAAGAGAGCAAGATTATCTCACGTCCACTTAATTAACCCTAACATTAACTTTAATTCCCTGCTTAGTCTAGTTAAACTCAGCACTGCAACTCTCAAGGATATCTCAGATAACACTTAAAGCTACATCCTCGAAGTGTAGCATTGGAAAACGGCTTCCGAATATTAGATTCCGACAAACACCAGTGGAAAATACATTGTCAATGAAATATGAATGTCGAAGATTCCGGAATGGGCGGTCGGGGCTAAGTAAAGGAGGAAATATACGGAGATGATGGGCAAAGTTAGAAACCAATAAAGACGAGACCAAACATTCACCGATATTTACTCGGGGAGAGGGGAGGCTCTGGCTCAAAACTCGAGCCAAACTTGTCATACTAAGCCAAGTGAAGCTCCAAACTCCACATCGGTTATTGACAAAGGGCTTGAGGAGCCATCACTCAGACTGTTCTGACAGGGACACGGCGGGGGTATTCATAGCGATAACTCGCTTCATAGAACTTCCTCAACCAAGTTCCTCCTCCAACTTGAGAAACTGAAAACTAAGCTCTTACAACTCTAAAAAGATTTAACAACGAAAAAACATCGTTAACAACTTTTTTTCAAAAAAACAAAAAAAAAAAAACTTTTCTTTCTTATCAGTTATAACAAGTAATACGATGACAGTGACGGATTAGCTTAAAATCGCCCTATTCCATATTTAATAATCTAATACTAACCATATTTGAAGTAAAATATTAAAAATATGATTATTATTGGAGTTAATGAAGCACCTTACTTCGAGCGAAGTACACTCGTCCTTAGATTTTGACACCATTTGCAATAGGTCTTTCTTTTAAGGTGTAAATCAAGTTTCTCTATTTTGTCGGAACTCATGCCTAAAATGGTACTTCGACCACAACTTCATAATCAGCGGCTCAAAAAAACTACTTTGATACATGTCATACTTAATTTTCTCATACAACTTAATCTATTTCCCGCAATTTCAAGTCAGAATTTTTTTTTTGTTTTTAGATCACACGTTTGTTATTAGTTAACCAAAAATTTCTTTAATTAAAATAAATCATCATATTATTAAAAATAAACTTAAATTTTTTTTGGGTGTTCCAGGGAAAGGGGGAGGGTGAGTTTCAGCAAAACGAATAATAGGGGTAGATTTACACCCTGTAAGAAAGATCATGCAAAAAGGTTTCATCTGAGGGCTCTGCTTCTTAATTCCAATGTTTTCTTTACAAATTTGTGCTTCTTTATTCTGAGTACTATTGCACTCCGTTCGAAATTGGGCATATTTGGGAACTTAATCGATTGCAGTATCGATGTTCTTTCCTAGAAATAAGGTAACAAATGTCTTGTTCGACAACAATATATATAGCATTAGCAATTTTTTTTAAAAATAATATACATTTTTACTTATAACATTTTTACAATATAGTAGGTATATGCATCGAAGAACTTTTTATATTACAATTAATTCAATAATGGTTCGAATAGTTCTAAATTAATTCGACTAAAGTTATAGTGAAAGTAAAGAGAAGAACAATTGTATTTCAAATTCGCTAACATTTACATTTTTTGCATACTTAAAACAAAGCAAACATTGGAAGTATAATCGAAGTTAGTAATATTTAAAAACTTTTCTCTTAAATATAAAACTAGAACTCTTAGGTGAGTGGGAAAACAGGCTGAGATTTTCCAGAGGCACAAGAAAATTAACTTTTAGAACTTCAATTAATTTTTAAGAAATCTGATTAGCATTTAATACGGTTTTAACTTGCGTATATATGTATAATTATCAACATCAATCTGCATGAAGGAAAAAGGGGGATAATACAGCAAATAATTACAATTAAAAAGAAAACAATAGTCTAAAATGTAAAAAAAAAAGTGGAAAATTAAAAGAACTTAATCTAAAAGAATAATATATTTACACGTTATTACAACAGGCTGTTAGTGTATGGATTACCTAATAGATGTTGACATTAAAGAATCTACTAACTGTTTAAAACATCCAGTTGGTAACTACAAGGTACCTTTTATTTATTAAAATTGGCATTAAAAGGAATTTCTGCAATTATTAATTAGCAGTTCTATCGACTATTTAGTAAATTTTGTCACGACACTACCAAGAACACGTTAACAGTACGACCAAGGGCACAAACCANAAAAAAAAAATCAGTTGGTGGCCTCCGAAGAAAGGAAAAGTTCGGAGGTACCCCGTACCTGATTTTTTTGTATTTGTATAATTTCTAAAAATTCAAAAATTTCTAAAAGCTCGGAAGCAAAATAATTATTAAAAACATTTAGTTCCTGACAGATATAATCTTTTTCATGTCCTAAGTAGATTAAACCAAATAAAGTATTTATTTTTAAACATCTATAATTTTTGTTAATTTATTTATTTATTTTCCACAAAATATAAATTAGGAAACAAAAATAAAGTTTTTTTCATCTTAATATTCTACCCTAGATACGAAAAATGTGGAATGTATGAGAGTTTAAAGTCGATGTTTAAGAAGGCAAAAGGGATTTTAATGTGTAACGAAGCTAAAGATTGGCAAAGTGTTAATTAACGACACAGGTTTAGAGGACATTCAAAACTCCGACTGGAGCTGCACAACTAGGGAAAAGTTTAACAAATCAGCAGGTAATTAACTTGCTTCGACTTTAGGGGGAGGAGAAGGAATCTGAGCAAGGAAAGTCTTGGCAAGTAACTCCAAGGGGGGTAACTTGTTCAGCGGAATCTCTGTGGAAACAGGTATCTAGAGCTGCAGTGAGAACGGAGGTCGCCTTCATAGGGTCGACACGGGCCAACTAACTCCATTCCTTCTAACACTAGTTCGACCCGAATCGATAGTAAACAAACTTAGACCCAAGTTCAAAGTCTAGCTTTGATATCAACAAATTACTAAGCTAGCAAGCAAATAAGATAACAGGTAATGATTATTTACAATATATTAGCGAGAGAGGAAGTGAGAAAGTCTAAATAAACGATAGCTAATAAATCAGATTAGAATTTGGCATATTCTTAATTAGGTTTCGATATCGCAAATCTCCAGTTGTGCTAAAACAGCAATAATATTTACATTTACTCTTAACCTAAAAAACATGAAGTATTCATCTGTATCTAAAATTAAAAAATACATATATCTATAATAATAAGTGTTGAGCGAGTTTTCTTGAGCCAAATTTCAAGAATTAATAAAAAATTGTAGCGTAGTACCCAAGTTAAAAAGTTTTAAAAATCAGTAAAGTTTAAACTGGCAAAGGTTATAACAGTTCACAGAAGCATGTTATTTAGTACACTGCATTATTTAAAAAAAAGAGACTACAAAAACTTATCTTTAGACAATATTTACAAAACAATTTTTATTTTTATACTTGTTAAGACAATATAAAGAAAACTTTAGCTTACAAAATTAAGAAATCAAAAATAATACAGGTAAAAATAGTGCATGGCGAAAAAAGAAGGGGGTATAAGATAACTAAAGCGTGGATAAACACCTGCAGTATAAAATTAGGAAGAAAACAGGCGAATCTCGAGCTCAAGATAAAAATAGTACTTTTTCTGCAAAGAATAACAATTCAAAACAAGAAAAAATTCGAAAAAAAAAATTCATTAAACATGAGATGTAGCTCAACTAATTAGTTGTATATAGCAGTTACTTGATTAATTATTCCAAAAGCATGTTGGTCGCAACAATCTACTATTAATCAACTTTAAATTTACTTTTTAGAAAAAAAAATATAAGATAATAATTCACTTTAAATCTGCAAAGAGAGTTAGAAACTACCTTACATGATAAAAATTACAAGATAAAAAGAACTTTTTATATACTACGTTTTTTAATTCAATTAATTTATTTTTTGTTTACTGGGTTTACTCATTCTTTTTTGCTGTCATTTAATGTTTACCTCTCAAAAAAAAATCTTAAATTTGAAATCTGTCAAAATGAAGGATTGTAAATATTGGGGATATGACAAAACAAATAAAATAACATGCGGATTTTTTCCGAACTAACTTTCCATGCAGCAAATTTGCTGAAAACGAATTAAATTCTGATGAAAAATTACTAAAAGCATTAAAATAATGCATTGTCATCGTGTTCTGAGCTGTTCTGAAAGTTTCAAATGTCTAGCTACTCGTGATGTGGGATGTTAGTTAAAATTCGATTGCAAGATTTGTACCGGACAAACAAACAAACATGTATGTATGAAACCAAGTTAATAAAAACGTAGTAATAAATAGCAGGAGATATAAATATTGGTATAGATTGTTCCCCTCAATATGAAAATTTTATAAGGGGAAATTTATTAATTATTTTTATTTTATATTTATTTATTTATTTTTTTTTTGTAAATAATTTCCAAACATAATTTTTTTTTTTTAATTCCTTTCCTCTTTAATATTTTTCAAAACGGTTTGCCGAATGCTGGTATCGTGTTGTTCTTGTGTCTTAACAAAATATCGACAACATGGTCATGAACGCTGCAAAAACTTTGTATCCTGGTGTCCTGGTGTATTCATACCTTTAGATTAACCTAGTGAGTATTGGTAACTACATTGGGGTTTGGACAAATATCGTATACATTTTCTTTGACTTTTATATTGAGCGATATTATATAATGTGGTGTGATTTGTATTAGTAATGGAATATTGTTAGCTGTTATAAGGGACATTTGATTCGTTTGACATCAAAAGGATTAGATAATTCGTGACTTTTGCCATTAAAGTAGCCGCACGGAGGTTAAAAGCGAAAACAACAACTTTGAAGTACAGTAGTAGCTTTGATTCTTGTACTAAAGTTTGTCGCCAAAGACATAAATGTATAATATTTCCAACAAATGGCATGCCTTTGGCAGTACTTTGAAACATTATTCCTGTTTCAATGCACCGTTTTTTGATTATTTAGTTTGAAATTCAGTTGGATGTGGAAAATTGTCTTTTGTTGTGATAATGTTTAACGGTTTAGTTATGAGAATTCTATGTTACCGTTTGGTCTATAAAGGTTGTTTTCCATAAAAAAACAGTTCGGTGTTTTCCAGTCAACAGTTTCATGAGTCTATAAATATCCCTTTAATGGCTTTTCAAAGACATCTTGGAACCTTTCATCTCCCAAATAGTTTACTAAACAATAAAGGATAATTATATCCGGAGTAAGTAACACTCTAAAGTTTAACTAAAGGCATTAAAGAAAGCTAAAAATATTAGCGCTAAAACATTTATAGTTTTTTTTCCGTTTATCGTTAGAGTCTCAAGTTAAATATTCGTGTCAAATATTAAATCCAATATAATCAAATATCAAATATCATATCCGTGTCAAATATCCAAGTTAGTCTCAAGTCGTAGAGAATAAAAAAAAAAAAAAAAAAAAAAAAAAAAAAAAAAAAAAGAAAATTAAAAAAAAAAAAAAAAAAAAAAAAAAAAAAAAAAAAAATCCGTAGAGATCTGTAAAAAAAAATCGTTAGAAATTGAAACGATGAACGCTTAAATTAATTTTGAAAAAATGTATACGAATAAAAATCACATAATAATAATATGAATAATTTAGAAGAATCCGACTAAACATGAATACGATATCACTCTCAGAAATTATTAAAAACTATAATAAAGGGGACTTCTAGTAGGACTAAAGAGGAGGGGTGAGGTCCTCTTTTCTACTGAAAACCAAATAAAATTCAATTATATTATGTTTATTCTTGGCATAATCCTTTTAAATTATGTCCGGAATTCAATAATATCCGTGTAAGCTTTGAGTATAGGGGAAGGTTTCTGGGTAGGGTGTCGTGGAGCAAGCTCCGCCGAGTGGAGTAACAGATGGGAGAAGAGTCGACGGAGAAACAGCGTCCAAACATAAACATGTTAGGGTGGAGATTTCCCCGAGCCAGTCCCGGCTTCTCGAGACATTAATGAGTTTACTATCCCACATAACAGACTAGACAGTCGGACATGTGGAGCACGTGTCTGGGAGCATCCACGCTCCTGTAATACCCGGAGCTTCGGGCAGTATCACTGCAAGAACTACGAGCTCGATGTGTTTTTCAAAAACGTCGCCCCCAAAAACAATCAAAATATTGAATCACGGCGTTCGGAACTCCGATTGGGTGGTGGAGGGGGTTTTACCAGTGATTTAGTACTTCTAGTCTAGGGCGAGAGGACGTGGGGGTAGAAACGACCGACAGATGTCTATTGTTTAGATATCGTACATTCGAAACCTTCTTCTGTCGCGTAGATCGTGTGAAGTTTTCAGCAACGCGTGTCTACTCTTAGAACATGCTCTATCTTAACCTTCGAAAACTACGGTTTACACTAGTACGAACCAAAAGGGTTTATAACGAAACTCCGCTAAAACAATATTTGTATACGTGAAGTAAAACAATGGTACCGAGTGTGGTAGAAGCTGCTATTCGTGAGGATTTACTTTATACACTTCACTAGGGAGTCGGGGCTATATAAACATCACATACCCAGCAACACACATACATTACTCGCCTAACCATAATATTTACCTCGGGTCTAGTTTCTAGTTCCAGGTGACCAAACCGACAACTAGACTCTTCCCCCGTAGATTAGTTTACCTAATCACGTAATGGACAGTTAAATACCCTTTCCGCTTTTAATTAACTTGACGAATCACAGTTCTGATTTGATAACAACAGAAATTTATGTTGCTGTTTACTTTACTCGTAGTCACTTTAGTGATAGAATAATTGAAGACGCATTCAAAATACAACAGATGCCTGTTATCAAAACATTACCAAGTATTTCACGGAAAACCCTACTTCACTACTATTCTGGACCTTTATCAATGGGTTAGTCAAGGCGAAATTATACAGGATAAAATGTAGAAACTAAATACGAGCTTTGTCGTTACATTCTGACTGCTCGTATTAATTCATTTTATCAAGACTTTTACCTTCATTAACGCCAAAACAAAGCTTATATAATTCTAATCCTCCGAAAAACAAATCTCCTGTTTTTAATCATAAATTTGAAGGCGTAGAATGTTCTCCTTTAAATTATATTATAATTTGCAGTATGTTAATTATAAAATATGTATTATGGCTGATGTTCATCCATAAAGTGTATACACATATGTGGGATTGCCCAGTTTAACACAATTTATTTCCATTTTTAATAACATTAAACATGTCACACTCTCTAAGTTTTCGGGTTATATATATTAATAATATAAAATAGAGTTTACCTGTTTAATATACACTATTTACGATTTTGTTAAATATACTAATATTTAACAACCCATTTATGTTATCAGCTGTTACTCATTTTAATTTGACTAATAGACTATAATATACAGTTTGTCCCCGGATAAGGTTGTCATTTCGTGTAATCACAAAAAAAAGAAGAAAAGTCACTCTTCATAAAATCTCCTGCTTTTTCGAAAAATAAATTTGGAATAAAAGGTTATTTCTTTTCTCTTTTTTTATTTCTTTGCTCTTGCTTGCAAATGAAGGATTATAGCATATCTTTTTGTTTCAAACAAACCTTGTACCCAAAAAGTAAAACTTTATAAAATCGCACGAGAGGAAACCGGACCAATTTTGCAATATTCATGAAAAAAGTATACTTTATAATTTTTTAAATAACTTTAGTCCTTTTCGACAGCTCAATGGGTCATTACAGGACGGGGGGGTTATCCGACCACTTTACTCATCTACTCGATGAGATCATTAGTGTGAAACATGTCTGAAACCCTCCGGGATTCGAACTCACGTCGGGGTTTGGACCTTGGTTTCAGAGCTAGGGCGCTTACCACTCAGCCACGCCGGCCCCTAAATAACCTTTTATTCCAAATTTATTTTTCGAAAATTGTATATTAAAATCCCCCCCCCCACACCCACGCTATTATTATAAAAAGTTAAGTTTGCCTAATTCTAACATTATAAGTTGTATTATTTCCTTTTTTCTATAAAAACAATATGAAAGCTATTAGAGGAAATCAAAAAAAGAATTTATGTTTAAAAATTATTTACAAAATAAATAATGTATAGATTACCCCTTATACAAAC
This sequence comes from Gerris buenoi, assembly GCA_001010745.2. NCBI lineage: Eukaryota > Metazoa > Arthropoda > Insecta > Hemiptera > Gerridae > Gerris > Gerris buenoi. Next base: position 134,514 of record KZ651905.1, read on the forward strand.
TTTCATATTAACTTTATCGAAAATGGGAATACATTCCGTTCAAAAGTTATTTGACTTTGGAATATGTATTTTCCTATTTGTTTTTCTTTAAAAGTAAATATTTTTTAACGGGGAATGGCAGTGTTTAGAGTCCGTAGGCAAAAAAGAGTACCCTTATACAATACATTCCTGCTCTAGACTATCTATCGGTAACGTAATTGATTTCAAAACTAAGATGTTTTATATATAATTCTGCAATCTTTAAAAGTTGCTAAAATTATTAAGTTGATTTTTGTTTTTATTTTTTATATGGAAAATGAAAAACGTGGTTGCTGTCTTATCGTAATGCCGAATATTGTTTTTGAGGGTTAGTATAATGGTGTGGAATTTATTTATTCATAATTTTAAACGGCATAAAATTCATTTCATAATTTATTACTATTGTATTTTTAATTTAGAAGATCGATTTAATGCCCTGACTATGTAATTGACTTCCATATGCGGCTGCCTAGTAACAATAATGGGAAGGGGCGTATAGCGTATATTTCAGGGGAGGAAGGCCGCGAAAGTTGATGAGCAAAGAGAGTAGGGGGCAGAGCCCATAAAAAATGCATTTCACAGGTGCTTGTGCGATTTTGTTGCTAAATCAGATTTATCTTTATCAATAATTCTCAGGCTAGGTTTTTCCCTAGTAAAATACTAATACACGTATATGGTTAAATATTATCAAAAAATATTATCATCACAAATTTCAAAATTATCGCACACATTTTTGAGAACTAAAAGAAAACAAAGAGACCCTAAACTTAAGAGGTTAATTTTTATTCTTCCATTTCGCTCCGGAATGCACTATTTTTTGAACATGTATGCCTAATTTCATTAAGACCAGCTTAGTTAGGCTCAGTTTAGGCTCTATACGACAAACATCCTTCCTAAAAGAGACTTTTTTGAGGTCCAGGAACCTTAATAAAACTTATGAATCCATTAAAATGTGCGAAAGTAAAAAAAAGAGAAGAATTGTTACAGTGGACACATGTGTAGGGCATTAATATAGTACTAAATCTGATTTTATTAAATAAATTATTGTTTTTTCAGGTATGATAAGGCAATAATTAAGCTAATTGATATTATATTTTTCTATAGCTGGCTATTTATAGGAACATTTACTTTTTAAAACAACAAAAAAAATTGAAAACGTTCTATTATTCTTATTAAATAAATTTTAGTCTGTCTCATTTTTTGTAAAAAAAAAAAAAAAAAAAAAAAAAAAAAAAAAAATCTATTTAACTATAATTTAACAAATCCTTTAAAGAAGACAGAAAGGAGTTATTTTGCAAATTATTTGTTTTGTGTTTTATTAGGGTTTTCCTCCTTTTCGTCAAGAATTTATCTCGGATTACAAACTAAAATCTCTTTGTCATTCCTTCATTCCTTTTACATTTTTCTACTCATTCCGCATTGCCTTTGTCTTTTGACTACTTTTTTAAAAAAAGGGAATGTTTTTCATCTCATTTTTTTTTTTTAGTATTTCGAAGCTCTCGACATAATTCCGTTCTTTCTGGCAAGAAAAAGGGGTTTTGACTATCTAACCCCTTTTGCTTTTTCTCGAAATCGTTCTTTCCCTCTTCTTCTCTTAGAGGTTCTTGTTTCCTCACTTCTTTTTCCCTTTAGCTTAAGTTCTTGTTGAAGTAGAAGTGATCCATTTGAGTCATTAGACGTCCTGTTGAAGACGTCTTTTCAGAGTCGAGTCCAGAGTAGGCATTCCTTGTACCTAAAGCCTTGCTTCCTCGAGTGTACCTAATTGAAGGACGCGGTAAGAGACAATACTAACCTCTCCCTTCTAAGTCATACTTACCATTAGCATCACAAAGAACCACTCTTCAACCTGATACTCCCCTCATTCCTAACTCCTTTCCAGGTCTTTTAAACTTTGTTCCCTTTTTTTATCAAACCGTATTTTTTTAATTGAATATTTGTAATTTTTTTTTCTTTATAAAAGCAAACTTCCAAAAGAAAAATTTGCATTTATCAAAAAATTGGGTTTTCCCTGCGTTTTCTTTTATGAAAGAGTTAATACATTATCTTGTGAAATTAATTAATTCACCAAATTATTCTGTATTCTGATTATCTCAACGACAGCGAAAACAAGCACAATGTCTGTTGTTGCGATAAATAAATAAATA
>KZ651905.1:144612-157754 GCA_001010745.2 Gerris buenoi
TTTTACAGCCAAGTCGTCAAGTCAGATAAAAATAGACTTCAGCGCCGGGATTCGAACCACGGACCTCCCCCGCATTACCCTTAACTGGCTAGAGCACCCGCACACTGGAAATGATGGGGAGGTCCGTGGTTCGAATCCCGGCGCTGAAGTCTATTTTTCTCTGACTGTCTCCCTTTGTAAATAGTAATTATAATTTGATTTAAATTAAATATAAATTGTAAAATCACACTACTAAGTATGCACTCGCATGCATTGCTAACTACTTACACTCGTACATGGCGAAGTTAGAAAAGAGACAAAATTAAAAGTAACTAACTGTTTGCACCTTGCGGAGTAAAGGCAAAATTAAAAGAAAAGCATTATTTGAATCATTAAACAATCCAAGTTTATTGGTGAAGACCGTCTCTTAAAGTTTGTGAAGTTACCTACTCTCCTAATTATAGTATACGTTGCTTTAGGTCCCGATCAACACATCAATGCAAGGAATTCAGCCACATTCCTCATTTACACGATTCAGTATCATCATTCCTATTTGTATTTATCATTCCACTATGTCATTATTACAACACAACAATCTACTCGATGTGAAATCATCATTCCACTATTGCACAGTAGATATTATTCCACTTTGTCATAATTATAATAATCTACATGATGTGACATCATCGTTCCACTATTTGTATTTAATGCACCACTATGTCATTATAACAACCATCTATTGCTATTGGATATGACATCATCGTTCCACTATTGCGCAGTATTTATTACAACACTATGCCATTATTATTATCTGAAAATGTGAATGAATTAGACAAATACCGAAATATATTATAATTGAACAGATAAAGACGAAATATTATTCAATAAGTAAGTTGTGTAATTAATTTTTTATTACTCACAAATAACCCTTGATACACGCCAGAAGAATTAGACTTACCTGTAAATAGGGGGAAAAAAACATATTAGTATTATAAATTTCAACAAAAAGAACAAAAAACCAAATTCAAACTATAATAAAATGTAAAAATTAATTAATATTATATTAAACAATTTGGTCCGAGACAACTCAGACAATTTTTCATATTGTTACAACTGTAATTAACTTCCATTACATCTCATTTAATTGATTTTGCTTCCGAGCTCACCGAAGGTAACGGAAGCTATGTGATCATTCTGAAGAACGAAAATATTTCATGTTTCCCATTTCAAAAATGCCAAAACAAAAAGCCGCTTCAGACAACAGGGAACATTTTTGGTTCCGTATCCACTTTTTTGGGTGTATTAACTATGATCTATGAATAGTTCAATAAAACTAAAAGCATATACGAAGTTATAATTTACACAATTAAATGATTTACCATCATTGAAGACTATAAGGGGAAAACAGGGAATGTCCCCTCACCGAAGTTTTGAAAAAACTAAAATATAAAGTTTACTATTTTATATTCTATTTTAAAGTGGACATATCCTGTTTTCTCCTACAAGTGATTCACAGAGTTATAGTACTTTTAAAAATCTAACATATGGTACCACCATCTCACTTTTGGACAAAAATGGACATTCCCTGTTTTCTCCCTGTACTCTTCAATATAGTAATTAAGTACAGAGGATTCAAATTTAATTTATTAATTACTTTTTTTTCGAACAGATTCCATCCTATTAAAATTAAAATAAAATAAGTTAAGAAGTATAAAAAATTTAATGTTCTAAAAAACTGAACTAATTTTACTAAGGACTCAGAAGAGAAATTGTTATTTTAACTTTTTAATTTTTACTTACACATTTAATTTCATATATAATTTAATAATTATTTTGACGAATTCATTTCTTAAGACCGAAACTTATACTTGAGTTTTCTTAACAATTTTTATTATAATAGAATTGAAACGTGTTTTTTTTATTCTTTTTAAAAGATTATCTCTATTATGTTATTATTTTATTAATTTTTCCATTTTCTAAGAGCCTTTTTTGTGTTTTAAATATTTAAGATTAAGTCTTTTAGAAATTCCTTCTGAGAGGCTTTTAAACCTTTTGGACCGTTTCCGGCTTTAATTATGAACAAGTCTGTTTTTCATGTTGTAACATTTTTTATTTTTTATTTTTTTATTTTTTAAATCTTGACCTTTTCTTGACTTTTTTAAATTTAAAAGTGTTACTTTCCATTATTATAATTAAGTAAAATACTTTTTTCTTTTTAGTTCTAGGTTAATTTTTCAGAAACATAATTACAATTCAGTTGGTAGAGTGCTATACTGGAAATATGGAGGCCCGTGGTTCGAGTTCCGGCGCTGGAGTCTGTTTCTCTGTCTGACTCCCGTTGTAAATAATAATTATAATTTGTTTATAATTATAATGTTAAAGTTTATACAGTTAAATAGAGTACCAATTACTATAAAAACAGATTTCTCGCCTCCTATAATTGACAGAACGGTTATATGGAAATTGTAAAAGTGTGGTGATAGGCAGACACGAGACTAAAAATATTGCCACCAGTGCTTAAGTAGGCTATAACAAAAATCTATATTTTTGAAAATCAAATTTTTACAATATAATAAAAAATTGCACGAGAAAAAGTCAATAAGGATAGTATATATATCAGTACTTAGTTTGTATGATGGTATTATGTTATGTTAATTAACACAAGATGACAAGATAAGAAAATATAAATGTGTAGATAATATAAACCCCTAGATAACTGTAGGTATACAATCAAAAGCTTTANCTCCTAATTATAGTATACGTTGCTTTAGGTCCCGATCAACACATCAATGCAAGGAATTCAGCCACATTCCTCATTTACACGATTCAGTATCATCATTCCTATTTGTATTTATCATTCCACTATGTCATTATTACAACACAACAATCTACTCGATGTGAAATCATCATTCCACTATTGCACAGTAGATATTATTCCACTTAGTCATAATTATAATAATCTACATGATGTGACATCATCGTTCCACTATTTGTATTTAATGCACCACTATGTCATTAAAACAACCATCTATTGCTATTGGATATGACATCATCGTTCCACTATTGCGCAGTATTTATTACAACACTATGCCATTATTATTATCTGAAAATGTGAATGAATTAGACAAATACCGAAATATATTATAATTGAACAGATAAAGACGTAATATTATTCAATAAGTAAGTTGTGTAATTAATTTTTTATTACTCACAAATAACCCTTGATACACGCCAGAAGAATTAGACTTACCTGTAAATAGGGGGAAAAAAACATATTAGTATTATAAATTTCAACAAAAAGAACAAAAAACCAAATTCAAACTATAATAAAATGTAAAAATTAATTAATATTATATTAAACAATTTGGTCCGAGACAACTCAGACAATTTTTCATATTGTTACAACTGTAATTAACTTCCATTACATCTCATTTAATTGATTTTGCTTCCGAGCTCACCGAAGGTAACGGAAGCTATGTGATCATTCTGAAGAACGAAAATATTTCATGTTTCCCATTTCAAAAATGCCAAAACAAAAAGCCGCTTCAGACAACAGGGAACATTTTTGGTTCCGTATCCACTTTTTTGGGTGTATTAACTATGATCTATGAATAGTTCAATAAAACTAAAAGCATATACGAAGTTATAATTTACACAATTAAATGATTTACCATCATTGAAGACTATAAGGGGAAAACAGGGAATGTCCCCTCACCGAAGTTTTGAAAAAACTAAAATATAAAGTTTACTATTTTATATTCTATTTTAAAGTGGACATATCCTGTTTTCTCCTACAAGTGATTCACAGAGTTATAGTACTTTTAAAAATCTAACATATGGTACCACCATCTCACTTTTGGACAAAAATGGACATTCCCTGTTTTCTCCCTGTACTCTTCAATATAGTAATTAAGTACAGAGGATTCAAATTTAATTTATTAATTACTTTTTTTTCGAACAGATTCCATCCTATTAAAATTAAAATAAAATAAGTTAAGAAGTATAAAAAATTTAATGTTCTAAAAAACTGAACTAATTTTACTAAGGACTCAGAAGAGAAATTGTTATTTTAACTTTTTAATTTTTACTTACACATTTAATTTCATATATAATTTAATAATTATTTTGACGAATTCATTTCTTAAGACCGAAACTTATACTTGAGTTTTCTTAACAATTTTTATTATAATAGAATTGAAACGTGTTTTTTTTATTCTTTTTAAAAGATTATCTCTATTATGTTATTATTTTATTAATTTTTCCATTTTCTAAGAGCCTTTTTTGTGTTTTAAATATTTAAGATTAAGTCTTTTAGAAATTCCTTCTGAGAGGCTTTTAAACCTTTTGGACCGTTTCCGGCTTTAATTATGNAAAAAAAAAAAAAAAAAAAAAAAAAAAAAAAAAAAAAAAAAAAAAAAAAAAAAAAAAAAAAAAAAAAAAAAAAAATGTACAGAATTCCTTTTCAGACAACAGGGAACTTGCTTGGTATCGTATTTGTGAGTCGATAAGTCGGTCTATGTGTCCGCTTTAATTATGAACAAGTCTGTTTTTCATGTTGTAACATTTTTTATTTTTTATTTTTTTATTTTTTAAATCTTGACCTTTTCTTGACTTTTTTAAATTTAAAAGTGTTACTTTCCATTATTATAATTAAGTAAAATACTTTTTTCTTTTTAGTTCTAGGTTAATTTTTCAGAAACATAATTACAATTCAGTTGGTAGAGTGCTATACTGGAAATATGGAGGCCCGTGGTTCGAGTCCCGGCGCTGGAGTCTGTTTCTCTGTCTGACTCCCGTTGTAAATAATAATTATAATTTGTTTATAATTATAATGTTAAAGTTTATACAGTTAAATAGAGTACCAATTACTATAAAAACAGATTTCTCGCCTCCTATAATTGACAGAACGGTTATATGGAAATTGTAAAAATGTGGTGATAGGCAGACACGAGACTAAAAATATTGCCACCAGTGCTTAAGTAGGCTATAACAAAAATCTATATTTTTGAAAATCAAATTTTTACAATATAATAAAAAATTGCACGAGAAAAAGTCAATAAGGATAGTATATATATCAGTACTTAGTTTGTATGATGGTATTATGTTATGTTAATTAACACAAGATGACAAGATAAGAAAATATAAATGTGTAGATAATATAAACCCCTAGATAACTGTAGGTATACAATCAAAAGCTTTATCAGGAGTATTAAATCATTATTATAACACAACTTAAATCCTTTTTTAATGAATTAAAGTTCCAAAAATGAACTTTCTTATAAAAAAGTTTTACAAATTTATTCTTTTTCTTTTAGATTTTTTTCCCTAAAACTAAATACAATTAAAATATTTGATTTTGGCACGAGAATATATTTCGAGGAAGAAGCATGGTATGAGAGACTCTTTTGATATTATATTCTTGGTGTATAGATATATTTGGTCTGGAATGGCAACAATCCATGAAAACCCGATGAAATATTGGTATTACGTTAGGGTTGGAGAGCTTATTTATCGAAACAGTATCATAACTCATTATTATAGCTCTTAATCCAAGTGTATTATTTATATATGTTCCTTTCCTTCTACCATATCTTGACTACATTCATGTATGAAACAATATATATATACATACATACACACAAACATTGTGTGTATATATATATATATATATATAGAGAGAGAGAGAGAGAGAGAGAGAGTATGTAAGTACTTAGAAACTCTTTTTAACCAAGTACATTTTTACCAAATAAAAATTAAGAAATATATACAATACTTTTTCAAGACTTATGACCCATATTTTCGCATGAATTATGCTACAACTATTCTTATAATATATATAATTTTATGTAGATAATATACATTTAAGTACATAATATAGTTTATACGTATGTGAGTTCAACTACTAGATATTTTTACTATATATTATTATAGTGTTTTACAAACTTTTATATCACACATATTATACCTTCTTTGTTTTATCTCGTAATCAAATAGATAGAGATTATAGTCTCGGATTATAGCCAAAATGTTTTCTCTCTCTCTCTCTCTCAATCTGTCTCTCTCTCTATCTATCTCTCTCTCTCCCCCTCCCTCTCTCTCTCTCTCTCTCTCTCTCAAAACCCTTTACAGTGTAAAAGAAGAGTACATAATACAGGGATCATAACATTATTATTAGTAACACACAATGTCGTAAAATTAAATATTTCTGATACATACTTAAAGAGAAAAATACTTAATGATCTTATCCCATACAAATTCAGCATATTTGGACAATCCACGTGAATTCAAATTCTAAGAGCATACATTACAACCTACATGGTAATAATGCAAACATTAATTAACGACGAAATTGATTATCTCTGGATATTTATATAATCCTAGAATATCTATTTTAAGTTATATATTTATTGACCATTTTCAATAAAATGTATTACAGGTGGTTGTGTAAATTTCTGTTTTGATTTCAGCGGGGACAATTTAAGTTTAGCAATTGTTTGGAAATTTGGAAACAAGATCTTTCCAGGAAAACCGACATAAGATATAATTCATATAAATAGAATTCGATATTAAATTCTTAATCAAAATCATTGAAACCATTAATGAAGAAATACTTTTTTTAGGTTTTTCAAAGTCTAAAGAGGGCAGAGCCCCAATATTTAAAAATAAAATTAATTACTCAATTTTTTCACGAGGTACTATTGAGCATGTAATGTTCAGTAATCTAAACGTCTGCAGAGACTATAGACAAATATATTTTTTATTTTTATTTTTTTGGCAAATAAAACTCATTTCACTAAACTTTCTTATATACACGAGTACACAATTACTTGGTCCAGTGTTTCCATCTTTTAGTTTTTTTTTTTAAAGTTTTGTGATGACATTTTTTGATCTGACTCATGGGGACCTAAGTTTTTTTAGTCCAGGAGATGACTCAATGGGTAGTTAGTCAAATATTATCCGAATTAAAGAGATCACATATCAAGAGACAAACTACCAACTTAATTTTTTGGTCTACTAACTAATTTTGTTCTGAGGATCATGAAAATCACATTTTCCACCAAAAAGGGCGGGGTTTGTTTTTTTCAAATGCCCATTGCCAAGCTATGTCCCGCAGACGAACTTAGCCGACAAAATATTCTTAAAAGGCATCAAAACATTTACTTATACACAAAATTCTAGCTTGATGTCAGACACTTTTTATGATTGCTATCTCCTGGACTAGTTTGAAATTCATCAAAATCAATTATCAGGACGTCACAATACTTTCCCTTTAGTTTTATAATACTGATAAATATATGAGAAAGTAAAAAAGTTAGACGTTGGTTAGGTTAATTTTGAAGTTAAGAATAAAATACCTTTTTTTGTGCATTGTCCCAAAATAGTTTATTGAAGCGTAGGTATTTTAACATTTTAACATAAGGGCGTAAAATATAGATTTACAAGGTGTTATATTTAGGTCATTATATTATTCACTGAGGGAGCGAGGATGAAACTTGTCACAAGAATATTTTAACAAGATCCAACTGAGTTTTAACTAGCTGTAAAACGAGAAGCATTCGGGCCCGTCACCCTTATTTATGATTAGCCTAATAAATACGTTAAGGGGGGGGGGGGGGGGGGGGGGAGGTGGAGCCGATGCAAGCCGAGCACCGTTCGGTCATCATCGGAAATTCTATAAAACGACCTAATTATATCTGAAACCCTAAGTTATAAATCACTGTGACAAGGTATGACGTGACGTAGTACATATTATTAATTATTATATGCCTGCGTGCTGCTTTGTACCTCATTTATTTAATTTAAACTTTTAATTTAAACATTTCGTGTTTTTAGTTGTATTTTACCTTGTATTTATAAAGAGTTGTCGGGAACCGACGATAATGTGTTCAGTTATTAATAGTCGGTTAGATAAAAGTCTAATCCTATATACATAGTGAGATATATAGCTCATGAGAACCTGTCATTTCAGTCTGCCGGAATAAAAGATAGTGTATTTTATCATTGTCAACATATTGATTGGTTTCGGAATACACGTGTATTACATAAAATACGTCAAATTTATGTATAAAAAAAAATTATTAACCAAGCCATACAAACATAACATTTGTTTGTGATTTGAGGGAAGACAAAGGTTTAGACCAATCAAAGGTGATTCATATTTCTCGAAAGATATCTCCATCTAATAATCTAATACAATAATGGTGGCTCTAGGTTAATTTTTGCTTAAAAACTCCAATTTAACATCGGCCTTCTTAAACAAGTGTCTGAGACATATTTTTTGGTCACATATTAAGTATTTGATCTCCCGAACTTACCAAAGAACGAAATTATTTGATGTATCCAAATAAAAAAAAAAAAAAAAAAAAAAAAAAAAAAAAAAAAAAAAAAAAAAAAAAAAANTTTTAATTACATCTTTAAAAGAACCCATCCGATTGATAAGTTTTTGGTATGGTTTGTTGAATCGTAGTAATGTATGGGGTACGATAGGCGACACGACTTCTTTAGGTGCCTTTACACTTGACACTTCTCTCCGGCTATAAATGTCAAGTGTCAGACAGAAATCGCTAAGAGCGTATACATCTGAGAGAATTGCTTGAGATTTATGTCGGAGATGTATGTCTGAGACTATTCGCAATGCTTAAATTTGCAATAAATGGAGGTCAACTTCCGCGATATCTCTCAGAGGAGTTTGAATTTTCAAATAATCGGTGTTTACATCTGTTGGTATAGAAGTGTAGACACTTATAGCTGAGAGTAGAAACATACATTTCTCGGTGTTTACACTACTGCGATTTCTATCTGACATAAATATCATGCAATAAATGTCAGGTGTAAACGCACCTTTACACTACTGCGATTTCTGTCTGACATAAATATCATGCAATAAATGTCAGGTGTAAACGCACCTAGGCCACTGTACACTTCTAGACTTTCTCCTAGGAGGCTAATAATGACTATAACCATACAATTTCTCTGGTTTGTCGAAATAAGCCTATGGATGTTTCATAAAAATCAGACCACTTGTTTTGAAGATATGACAAAAAGGTTTAACTCGAGACCAAAATGCTCCCTGTAACGATTGGATTTCTGTCCAGATTTTTTTTTTTTTTAAATTCGGAGACGTTTTGAACCCTTTAGTTGGATCTGACAGATTTGAGAATTTCTACGATAATAACAAGTAAATCAGTTTCAAATTAGTTATAAGTTTATTATACTTCAAAATAAAAGTAATGTGTTAGTTTTTTCTTAGTTTGTTTTATATTCGAGGAGAAACTGACCAGGACCAAAGTTGTTCTTAACCAAAGATGATCCTGATTTTAACTGGTACTCAAACTTTACCTGTAAACTTGATAGCATCGTAACTATAAAGCTAGATTACAGATTACTCGATGAAATTCAACTACATAGTTTCAAACCTCGATCATAAATAAATAATAAAAAAAGTTTTAACAAGCCGGGCTTTTATATTTAACTTTATTTTAGTATCGAAAGAGTCACAAAATGGTTTATATCTATAAAAAAATAACTCTTTTTTAACTTGAAAGAATAAAATTAATTAAGGAAGTTCCTGTATATAAATAGTTGCACATTGTAAACACAAAATATTTGCTTATATTAGACAAAATTATTTGTTTTGTGAAAAATGTATTAGATTATTTTCAAACAACTGCAGTAGCTACTGTTAAATTTAGAAACAAATACTATACATATAGTGAGTACAATTATTTAATTCTAACACAGACTATGAATTAAGTTATGATTGTAATGTATTAATCATCATCTATGTTAGATCTTTAGTAATGATTCTATATATTATTATAAGGTAACTAGCCGTTAAGCCCGTGGCAACAGGCAGAATAAACATGGTTCAAAAAAAGAGCTGAGAGATAAGTAGTTATAATAATTAAAATAATTAAATAAATATGTACTGTTTAAATAGTAAGTTTTATGCTAAGAGATTCATTACAGTGGGATGGCTCAGCGATAGAGTGATAGCTTTATGTGCTGGAGGTCACTGGTTCAACCCCAGCTTATGGCGCATCAATTTTTAACGTTATAAATCATTTAGAGGTGAGTCGCCGTCGCCGTCGCCGGTCGTCGGGACACTACTCGATTATATAAAAGATGTTTAGATTCTTTGTTATATAAACTTCATGCAAGATGGTAATGAACGTTTCAAACAACTCTAAAATACTACTTTTCGCGGCTTAAGCATCTAGTCTGAAATAAAATTAGCAAAAATATTTACAATATAATAATTAACTTAAACTATAATATGCAAATGTAAACTATACAATTCATTTTCATTTATACTAAATACAAAATTCATATTTACATTGCGACTATAAATATTCATTATTAATTCATTTAAGAGTTAGAACCGCTCTTTAAGAATTTAATTTATCGAATAAAACTAAGAGAGAAGAAATAATGTTTGCGTGTTTAAACCTTTTCTCTTGGAATCTTAATTAAATTAAATAATCTGATATTAGCAATGAACCATTAATACCTTACACTTTATCAACAAGCTCATTCCTTGCAATTAAAATTTCTATGAACTCTTAAAATATCTTTTAATAAGGTCTGAAAATATTTAACAAAGAGTTTAATTATAGTTATTTTAATAGAACAACACTATCTGGATCCACGTGTGTGTTATATAAAATGTATATTTATTTAATTAGCAGGTCATCATCTATCGTTAAGAAATAAAACATAATTAATTTGTCTAGGGAGAAAATCTAGATTCCGCCAGTGGGTCAAATATTATTTCCAAAACTCACTAATTAGTAACTGATTTCTACTAACCCTCCAGGAAATGTCCTCCAGTAATCATCCTATATAGTTATTCTGTAATGATTTTTATTGCAGCGTTATAAAGAAATAATGCTAATTATATTAGTGAGAAAAATCTTTCAAATACGAATGTCACCGCTATCTTGAAAATAAATTTCAAGTACAAAAACCCTTCGATTTGTACGTCAAACTACCAGTAGTTTGAGGTCATGGTAAATAACAAATTTTACCAAAAAAAAGAAAAAAAAGAAAAATCCATATTTAAAAAAAAATATATATAAAAAAAAAAAATGAAACAGTATAAAAATAAAATAAATCAGANAAAATATATATATAAAAAAAAAAATTGGTTTGAGGTGATTGAAGGTGGTTTAAGGTAGTTAGAGGTAGTTGGAGATGGTTAGAGGTGGTTCGAGGTGGATGGATGTGGTTAGAAGTGGTTCGAGGGGGTTAGAGGTGCTTCGAGGTGGTAGAGGTGCTTCGAGGTGGTTAGAGATGGTTCGAGGTGCTTCGAGGTGGTTAGAGATGGTTCGAGATGGTTAGAGGTGGTTCGAGGTAGTTAGAGATGGTACGATTTAATTTAAGTACTGAGAGAAACTACTGTGACAGCGTGAAAATTCGATTTAGAGATTTTGATAAATGACTATAGCCTACAAAAGTGGTTTTTAAAAAAAAATTAAATCTGTCGTATGTACAGAAGCGTGGAGCCTCAACTACTGGGTCGATTTTGATAAAATTTGGCATAGAGGTTAAAATAAAAAACCTCGAAAACGTTTCTGACGAATTAGGTTACAAAATTCTAACTAAAATGTTAAGTCCGCATTATTTAAAAAATCAGCTATTAACTTAAAAGGTCAAGATCGATAGCCCGGCGGGGTGGAATCATTTATTTTGTATGATTCGTTTTTGATAAAATGTTTAATACAACGCAAATGTAGTATCGGACTGATTTATTTTATAATACTTATCGTAAAATTGTTTTCGAAAAAAAAATAAAAAATAATAATTTTACCTAGTGTTTATATAATTTTTGGTGCACATTCAAATTTTGAGCTATACTTAATGACTAAATATACTCGTATATACCAAATTTTAATACAATCGGTTTAATAGCTAAGGCTCTACGCGTTTGCATAGACCACGTGTGTAATATATAATACATTATAGTCCAAGTACCACTGACTCACTGAGATAACAATAGCTATGGAACCACTGGATCTATATGAAATTTTGTATGTAGTTTCTCTTAGCCTCTATGTACTTGCCATAAATTATGTTTACGATCACAAGATGATGGCCATTTATCTGCAAAATTGTATCTAACAATATCTCCGGAACCAATTGATATAGAATCTTAAAATTTACTTTTAGTTTGACCAGTGGTGTCGCCAGGGGGGTGCGGAGGGGGCTGCCCGCACTAGGTGACCCGACAAGAGGGGTGTAAGATTTATAAATGTACTAGTTTATTTAATGCATTAAAAAAAAAAAAAATAAAAATAAAAAAAAAGCTTCAGTTATAAAATAAGCAGGAGCTGATTGAGACTGTGAGACAAAGGGTAGGCCTACCGTAACAAGGATAAGAGTAGAGTAATATGAAATGAGTTTTAATAACTGTGAGTGATTTTAATAGTTCATTTTTATTTAAAAAAAAAAAATAATAATAATAATAATAATTCAAACCATCTCTAACCAGCTCCAACCACCTCTAACCACCTCGAACCAACCCCAACCACCTCAAACCACCTCTAACCATCTCTAACCACCTCTGACCACATCGAACCATCTCTAACCACCTCTATCCCCCTCTAACATTCTCTACCACCTCGAACCACCTCTAACCACCTTGAACCACCTCAATCCACCTCGAACCACCTCTAACCACCTCGAACCACCTCGAACCACCTCGAACCACCTCTAACCACCTCGAACCACCTCGAACCACCTCTAACCACCTCTAACCACCTCGAACCACCTCTAACCACCTCTAACCACCTCGAACCATCTCTAACCACCTCTAACCACCTCGAACCATCTCTAACCACCTCTAACCACCTCGAACCATCTCTAACCACCTCGACTAACCTCGAACCACCTCGACCCACCTCTAAAGCCCTCTAACCACCTCTACCACCTCGAAACACCTCTAACCACCTGGAACCATCTCTAACCACCTCAAACCACCTCGAATCACCTCTAACCACCTCCAACCACCTCAAACTATTTATTTGAGGTTCGAGGTGGTTCAAGGTGTTATATAGGTGTTATATATATATAAAGTGTTGTGCTATCACAGTAGATTCTCTCAGTACTTAAATTAAAACGTAATCGAGAAAGTAAAACATTGGTAAGGCGTGAAGACTCACGTA
>KZ651905.1:183210-216618 GCA_001010745.2 Gerris buenoi
TCAGTAAGCACGGAAGCAAAAGCAATTTAAGCGAATGCGTAAGATGAAGTATTGACACTACAATCTAAATTACATAAAAATCAAACGAGAAGTTTATTAAGATGTGGTGGAGTGGTGGTACACAAAAAATGTTGAAAGACAGGCACGAGACCAAAATGTTCGTCAAACGAGTATCTCTTCAGGATTTTTTAAATTCTAAGACATAAAATAATTTGTTTTTCATAATTAAATATCAAAATGATTCAGTTACTTTCGATAAGCTCAGTTCAAAAAATAGACCCATTTACTGACTTTGAAAAAGAGACTTATATTGATGATCGTTTCTTTATCAGAAAGGGAAAATGTTTAAAAAGGAATTTACTCGCTACATCAATAATGGCAGAATTAATGCTTTTGTTACAACAATGTAAAATGTTCTTTTCTAAAATGCGGGCTGCGGGTTCCAAGTCGAAGAAACGGTTTGAAAACCATTGGGAGAACAAATGTTACAACAGACTCTGAATATTCACATAGTAAAACACAATGCATTATATACAATGGAACATAGCTATGCTACTTTTCAAAAGTATGGGGAAAAAATGGTTACTATAGTCAAACTATTGACTGAAGCGAAATTTTTACTAAGTGAATTTTGTTTATTTAATTATTAATGATTAATTATAGAATGACAAATTCAGTTAAAATGTTGAATCAATACAAAAGTATTTATGATGATTAAAGAAACTTATTCATATAATGAACAAAACATTATCATCAAATATGTTCAGATTGTTATTATTAGGTTTATCTTCTCGTAAATTTTAAATTAATTGTTACAGATTGTAAATAATTCTATTATGAAAATGATTACCAAGTATGTGCTTTACTTCCTTAGGAAATTTAACTAATTGTAACCACGCAGTTTTGGAAGGATTTTGATCGGGCTATGGCTAGGACGCAGACGAGGTTATAGTGAAGGGTGATATTAAAAACAGGTCTATTCTTCTAAGGATTTTGGACAGTGGGGTTTGGATAAGATAGGACTTGGAACGCTTGGTATAACTCCAGAGTTATGACCATATGGGCTTAGTTATGGTGTTGTAAAGCAGCAATTTGTTATGAGAAATGAATTTAGATTTATAGTGTAGAAGTCAGTGAAAAAGTTGGTATCGTCAGTTGCAGTCTTGTATTTTGTCATTTTTGGAGGAGTGCCCAGGTCAAACGGTGGTCCACGTGATCTCCAAGGTAGCGAACGGAACTGGAGTGAGGGATATGAATTTGATTAAGGAATACTTTATCAATTTGCCATATCTCAAACTGAAAGTCAAGGTTTTCAAGAGTAAAAGATTTTTCTGTACTTGAAAAGTATTCTAGGCGATAGTTTAGATGATAAAATATATTTATCATCGGCAAAGAATTCTAAAATAGTGGCAGGAGTCCAGGGATGTCAGCAGTGAAAATGGTATACACTATTGGATCTAGGATACTTCCTTGAGGTACACCTGCTTTTATAGGAAAAATTGAGGAAGTGGAAAGGTTGTAGGACACATGGTAAAAACGATTTTCAAGAAAGGATTTTAGGATTAGATAGTAGGTGAAAGGAAGTATGCTATTAAAAAAAAGAGATACATGAACATCAGAGACAAAAGACAAACAAACGTAGAAATTATAGGGGGGGGGGGGGGGGGGGGGTAAAAAAACAAGCCACCCCCATTTAATATTTTATTTAATATATAATAATTTTAGCTTGAGAATCATCCTAAGAGGAATCAAAACACAGTACACGGATACAGGAATTATAAAGTAGCATTGCGGCATTAACGGCGTGATCTGAGTTCGACTCTCGGCGGCATAGTGCATTTTTATTTGTTTCCATCTTTCCTTTTTATGAATAAGATTATTGATTTTAATCTTTAGGATTAGGTCCTACCATTGTCAACCTTCTTCAAATAATACGTGACGAATTATATAAACACATTTTGCACTATTAGCGTTTTGTGTGGATATGTATATATAATTGAAGGAATTATATATATATTTTTATTTATACTATTTTCCGCAACTAAATAACACGAGTAAAATAGTAATTTAGGAGGGCAAAAAACAATGACCTTATACGTCTGCCAGTTAGTGTGGCATATTACATCCTCGATTCCTCTATTATTCATAGGACAAATGGTCAAGGGAATTGGAAATCAGTAGGGTTACATTTATTATCATTTAATATTAAACAAATGAAATTAGTACGGAAACATCTGCAGGCTACTTTGTCAAACAACTAAATTTCTCTTAAGTGGGAAAAGTACTTTAAAAAATATAGGTGTTCAGTGTTCATTAAAGTAGTCTCCAACTAACACATATAGCTTCCTCGTACTAATTCGTATACTTTAATGATATTATGCTGTTCACAACTTATTTCACAAATTTATGTAACCCCATATCAGTTCACAAAAATTGAGTGACAGACACACTGACCGACAGATATGTCTGTCTGTCGTAGACCAAAAATGTTCCACGATTTCTGGAAATACTGTCGTGGAATTTTTGAAAATGAGAGATATAAAAAATGGTCGTTCTTCAGAACAATCACATAGCTTCAGTTACTTTCAGTAAGCACGGAAGCAAAAGCAATTTAAGCGAATGCGTAAGATGAAGTATTGACACTACAATCTAAATTACATAAAAATCAAACGAGAAGTTTATTAAGATGTGGTGGAGTGGTGGTACACAAAAAATTTTGAAAGACAGGCACGAGACCAAAATGTTCGTCAAACGAGTATCTCTTCAGGATTTTTTAAATTCTGAGACATAAAATAATTTGTTTTTCATAATTAAATATCAAAATGATTCAGTTACTTTCGATAAGCTCAGTTCAAAAAATAGACCCATTTACTGACTTTGAAAAAGAGACTTATATTGATGATCGTTTCTTTATCAGAAAGGGAAAATGTTTAAAAAGGAATTTACTCGCTACATCAATAATGGCAGAATTAATGCTTTTGTTACAACAATGTAAAATGTTCTTTTCNAAAAAAAAAGAAAAAGGGGTAGGAGTAAGGAGGTTTGTATAAAACAACTGTAAGATTAGGAATATTATGAAATGACGTGACCATTTGATTATACTTCTCTTGTTGAGAACCTCAGGCCCAAAACCAACAGTCCAATCTAGTTAGACCAAATTGAAATCAAGGGAAGAAAAAGGAGTGGGGGATTTTAAACCCCCCTAGTATCCCTTGGCAGGAGATTAGCCTCCCTTAAACCTAAAGCAATCTGTAAAGGAAATTTAATCTTTAAACTAAAAGAGAGAAAAAGATAGAAATCTAAAACTCAAAATTCATTACTCTTTTTGAAAAATCAAATTCAAAATCAGTTTATACTTCAATACAATATTGGAAGTTATTGATGGATTCCTTTCAATAAAAATTTTAACAGTTAAATAAAAAAAAAAAAGTAAATAAGACATCGATTGCTAGTACCAAAATTGACAATTAAGAATTTAATTGTCAAACTTAAATGGTCACAAATGCTTACTAGAGTAAAAAAATAGCATGAAATTGTAAAAAATCTGCACTCTACAACTAGTACAAAACTTTCTCAAATACGAGTACACAATTACATTGTCAATTGTATAAGCTAATGTAGCGTATCTGGGGCCGTAAGTATAGAAACGGAAAAACAGTTTTTCTGTTTATTGATGAAAAATGCACGATTTATATTTTTTTCTCGAAACCCCATAAAAGCTACATCGAAGCCCAGATACATATGCTTCATACACACAACATCAACCTGCAG
Source organism: Gerris buenoi (assembly GCA_001010745.2). Taxonomy (NCBI): domain Eukaryota; kingdom Metazoa; phylum Arthropoda; class Insecta; order Hemiptera; family Gerridae; genus Gerris; species Gerris buenoi. The sequence goes on from KZ651905.1 coordinate 186,982, forward strand.
CGTGTCCCATGATATGAGGAATCAACCCATGAAGATGAAATATTATTAGGAATAAAATCATTTTGATCAATATCCAGAAACACAATTATATATTTTTAATATTTTCCTATTTTTCTTTTTCTATACCTCGGGCGCCATAGATACGTCAAGTCGATCACAGGTTTTTTAGTGTTTTGGTGGGTGACGCCCCTAAATTTTCAGCTAACATTTTAAAAAAAGTTTATCGTTTTATTAAAAGGCGTTTAGAAGAGACAGTAAAAAAATATAAATAAAAAAAAATTATTAAACAATAATTTTATTTAAAACCCATTTTTAAAAACATCTTTTATTCGTATTCTTTTCAGCAAACCCTTTCATTTGATACCCATATTATGGGCGTGCTTAAAAAATAACTAGTTCGCCATCTTGGGTTGCCCGCCATGTTGGATTTAGTATGACTCCACTTAGCTAATCATGCATTGTCATCTAAACTAAACGTGTATGCAAAATTTAAATTCAATCGGTTGAGGATGACTGCTTTAAAATTCAGTTGCAAGATTTGACCCGAACATGCTTACATACTTACATACTTACAAACATTGCAAGTTAAATAAAAGCTTGTAATAAAATTAAGGTTTCGCTACGTTAATTTCACTGTCATCAATTTTGACAAATAAGTTATCACTATAATTACCTATTTTTCAAACATCAAACACATAAGCTTAAAAAGACATATTTGAAAAACACATCAGTGAGCGTAAAGTTGTAAGCCTTTTCGGCCATCAATTGCTTTAATAACTACAAACAACCTAAGTTGAACATAACCTACCAATAGTTATATATTTAAATTAGTAAATAGTCAATGCATGTTTAGAATTCTCGAAATAAAATTTTCTGTTTAATAACTGAACTGAAATATTTTATTCGATTCTAATAAATTCTAACTTTTTATATTAGGAGAGATAAAAGACAAATGACTGAATCTAACCCTTTAAGTTGTTAATGGTTGCAATTCACTGTACTTAACTACAGAAGCGGAACCGGTACACAAAGAAGTACGCTAAATCGTTTCTTTATAATTGGCTGAGCTATTTTTACCCTCTGACGATTTCCGATTTAAAGACATGCCATATTTACTCTATTTACTTTTACAACATTCAGAAATCGGGATGTGTTTTTTTTCCGAAGAGATAACATTTTATCTGAGTTTAAAATAAAATGAAATTTAATTTAATTGATTTAATAAAACCTTACAACGTAAATAAATATTATACATTTCAAGCTTAATTTAAATAAAATGTTGTTTTCTTTGAAACAAATAAAGTATTGTTTCATTTGAATTAATGTGATATCGTTCCAAGTTTGGTTAAATTAAATAAATATAGCTTTAAATTATTTAGCTCATGCCCAACGCCGAGCTACGCTAACTATAGATAACCCGTAACAAATAGATTCCTGATTAAATATATATGCTAATACTGCTGCTCTCAAGTAATTTAAAACGCCTGCGTTAATTATATTTTGTAAAAAGTTTAATTCATCGTGTTCATCTGGATTATAAGTACTTTGCGTGCTTAGTCTGCTAGAAAATATTTAAAGAAATTAAACCAAACATATCTAGATGATAAAAAATACAAAGCAGTTAAGAATATAATTAAGAAGGACAGTTAGTCCCCAAATAAGAGTTAAGAAACTACAAGTTGAGTTATGGGCCAATTTAGCTTTGACAAAAACCAATAAAAAGAAAATATTAAAAAAATGTGTCGATGGTTTTGGCAATTACAGTTGATCGTGATAATTGGACACTATCCATCCTCTTGATTGTTATTGATTAACGACTTTACAAAAACAAGAACGTTCTTGGTTCTGAAAAACTTGATATTTTAAAACATGACTGTAAACTTGACGAGTTTCCTTATTTAAGATTTATTCAACGGTCATAAATAATAAAAAATAGTCTTTTAAACGACCTAAGTAACTTGTCTTGTGAATCTTGATTGGGAGTAGTCGATAAATCGGATTTATAATTCAAGAATAATTTATGGTATAAGAAGAAGAAGAAGTGTAGGTTTGGTATAATGTGTTGGAGGAGGAGGTCGTTAGTTGTACAAGTTTATTGGAATGGAATAGAAGGATATAGTGTAGTTACAGGGTAGTCTATAGTAGGGACCCTGGTAACAGAGAGCAGGGTGTACGCCAGGGTAACATTCACTTTCCCCTCCTCTTTCTCTTATTTACAAGCAATTTTTAAAGACGAATGCTCTCCGTTTTGGATATTTAGTATTATTTCTTTTTCTCTTGCGTTTGTCTGTTGCAAACCTTTTTCGCTTCTTGTTGCCTTGGGGGTGGATCTCTATTGTTATCATGGGAGCGGAATCTCCCTCGAGGAATCTAAAAACCCTCCTAGGAAGAGGCAGACGAGAACGGTCCCTCTTTCCCTTACCAACGCCCGCTTGGCAATAATTTTAACGATTTATTTTTCACTTGGCTGTGCTGTAAATGCGACAGAATTTCCTGCTTCCTCTCCTTCTCTCACCCCATATCCCCACTCCACGCCCCTTCTCACATTAGGCACTACAATATGTTACATGCTAAGACATTTATACTTTACTTTTTTTTCTATCTCTTCTTCCCTTTACTCCCATATTATAAAGAGAACATTAAAGAAAAGCGGCTGTATTTCTATCTAGTATTTAAGTAAGACTATTCCCTCGAGTATCAAACCGAAAGAGATAAGAAGAGTGCTACAAAATATAACTTTCTTGTATAATAACGATATTGTGCATCGAAGTTCTTTATTAATAATGAAACACTTAATCACAATATAAGAAATACTATTATATTTCTAGAAAATAAAATCCTTAAATAAATAAAACCAAGGCAAGATCTAAATCAAGGCGTTATTCTAATATTAATGCAATCAAAGGTAAATCTTGTTTAAGGTAAGTTTGTCTGAGGTAGATAAGTCTGCAAACTAATCCAATTTTATTGAAATCATACAAATAAGTTCTATTTCAAACCCGAATATTGTGAATTCTCTTTGAACATTGTCCTTTCTGGTTTAGTTATACTATAACTTTTGGCCCTATACTCTCTAAAAGAGTTTGTACATTGCATAATTTTCAGATAATATCTTGTTTATTTTTTGGTTTAAATTTTTACCACACGTGTATAAAAGAGAGAAAAAAATCCTTGTATAATCAAAGAAACGGATGTTTTTTTTTTTAGATGTCTGGTGCGTTTTCAATGTTGTTAAGGGGGAGGGGTTGTAAGGGAAGGGATTGATCGGACTGGAGCTTGCGAGAAAGGAGAGTGTTCTCTGAGGGAGCCGAGTGTAATAAGTGCCGGAATCTTGGATCAAGTGTTCCTTCTAATGAAATCCAACACGTCTTGTCTTGCTTTCCGTCGGCTCCGTGTCAGGCCCGAGTCTCCCGACCCAGGCCTAATCCATTCTGTCCATTCCTCTCGTCGAGGCATTCTCCAGGGCTACAGCAAGCACCCTCGCCCCGCTTTTATTGCCAATGTTTCTTCAGATCTCCTTCACTCCGCCACTCACACGGATTATCCTTATAGACCCCTTACTCCTTCTCTTCTACTGCCTTTTTTATCCTCTTTTTTCTTCCTTTGTCTTTCTTTTCTCCTTTTTTCCTCTCTCGGGTACAAATAACAAGAAAAAAAAGCAACAGGTTTTTGAACGTTCGAACAAACAAACAAATAAAAAAAAAGAGATTACACACAAATAAAGAAAGGAGAAAAAACGTTTTTCTCTGAGGGATTTTAAGCGCGATGTCAGTTAAAAAGATTGGCACTCTTGACCGATATAGCTCTAAGGAACATTCTAAATCTCTTGAAAAACATCTCTAGCAAGGAAAACTTCTTCTTTTTATAAAAAACAAAAAGGAATTTCCACTTCATAGGATCTTTGAGTTATTGATTAAACATTTGAATGAAATCTAGAAGGAAGCCAATTCAATCCAATTATTCTGCAACTCGTCACACAAGTTTTTTCTTCCGGAATGATCCATTTTTTTTTCTCCACACGAATATCTTTTAAAAATGTCTTAGAAATGCGAAAAATAAAACTTTTAGTTTAAAGCAAAACAACTCGATATACTGGCTTTAAGTGTACACGATCTCTCCCAAGTTCATTGAGAAGTCAACGAACTGAAACTGCGATTTTATCACTGCTATGTCTTTAAAATATTATTTAGTTAAGGCTAAGGCGGCATCATTACATATGTACTTTGGAACAGAGATTTTCAACTTATAATAAATAAAACTCCAAGTTTAAAATGATCAGTTGACTGGTTTCATCGATTTAAGTGGTGAAAGCACGCTTTAATTAAAATTGAATCCTTGTGGATAGATTGTGAGTTATAAAGAAAGAAATAATTATGTACTGTAACTAACCCTTTTAAATAATAAAATATAAATATCTTTAAACCCAAGAGGATACAACCAACAAAATGCTGTTTACATTAAAATTAATATTAAAATGGCAGGGAAGAAACTGATTAGCACCTAGATCTGTACGTGAAATATAACATGAAAACATTATTAAGGTTTCATATGATAGGGCGACGAACCCATAGTTTACATGAGCTACTGGTATTCCTTCAGTCTGCTAATGCGGATGTATGGAATTTCATCTAGCTTAATCCATGTCTACAGTGACGAACAAGAACCTTTAATGCATAGAGGTTAAGTTGCATTCCAGTCTATAACCAAAGGGTTTCTTATATCGGCTTTGTTCCTGACATACGAGAACTCCATGAAGCCTTTCCGCAAATCGAATGGCGAAGGTGTGAAACAGACAAAAAAAAAACTTAACACGTGGAGGGGTCATAAGAAAGGTACACGTGGACATATGAAGCGTGAATAATAAGAATAGCTCTTTGTATAATATTACTAGGTGAATATTACCAGATATAACTAATAGTTCTTTAGTTATGTAATTTGATGGTAATGATATTCTAATAATCACATCTACCTTGAGATTGATAAAATCACACGATGACATTCTCATATGTCATATGCTTATTTACCATAAAATAAATAAAAGTATTGAAGATTTTAGAAAATAAGACAAAGGTCTAGATTTAAAGTAAATTTAATGAAAATAGCGATAGAGTGACTCTATAACGCCTAAAACTACTGAAAACAATAATAATAAAAGCGTAATGAATTTATTTAATAGAAATAAACTAATTAAATTGTAAATGCGGCTTTGCAATATTTTAGAAAAAGAAAAACTACGCCAAAAACAAAATAAGAAATAACTATCTAAAACAACTACTGCAAGGGTGAACAAGTTTTTTTCGATCCATTTTTTTTCACAATACCAAATATTTAATATGGACATAGTTTAGAAACTCACCTGATTAATGAAACGAAAATTAAATTTGACCGCATGAAACAGATATTTATCACAATTTGTAATTGAGTCGGGAAGATTAGTTGATAAATAAAAGCTAGCATTGTTTGAGTTGGTGGCAGCCTCATCTCAGGAATATTATAAGATCGATAACTTTGTTTAATTAGTCTGTAATTTATGTTTGCTCTTTTAGTTTTATTTAGGATCATTCGGAAGAACCATAAAATCTCGGTTGACATCATAAAAATTAGACATGAAACAAAGACGATTTCAAGAAAGGTTTTTTTTATTTTTAAAAGGAGATTAAGTAAATTGCCTCATACTTTTTTTGAATAAATTACTAAAAATTGCAATTACTGAAGAGGAAGTATGTAAATAAATCATTAAAATGTCGACTAAAAGTCATCTTGCACATTAAAATAAGTAAAATGTTGACTAGTTTTGTCTGACATTTCCGTTTTGGTGTAATATAAAAAATGAAATGATATAACTGAAAGGGAATCTAACACCGTATTTATTTAAGCTTTTATTTGTTAAAAAAATAGCTCGGAGCAAGAATAAATATTCACAAACGAAGAAGAGTTGCGGAGCGTATCCTTGAGTTAATTTTCTAAAAAGTGCTCGAAAATTACAACAAAGAGGCATGCATCTCCGCGCTACAGGCCTCCATGTATATTTTAAATTGCACTTACTTTTCGCGCTCTTTTCACCGGTCGAAGGGGAGGTAACATCTCACTCCGTGTTTAGAAGAGTTCTCTACGACGTAGGAAAGTGGTAGGAGTTTAATATAGGAAATGTATGCCGGTATTAAGACGGCCCCCGGTGGTAGAGCGGTATGTTTATATAGCCCTCGCCTCGGATATTGGGTAGAGTGAGGAGGTCGCCTCCCCCAGGGGCCCCATTCCATACATCTCGCCCCATAAATATTGTAGTGTCTTCAGTGCGGAGGAGAGAACCCCGTATACCAGTACTGTCAATTTGACCCCCTTCGTGTCAAGTCAACCCCCTAGGAAAAAACATACCCCTTGAAAATAAGAAGGGGAGAAAGCAACCCCTAAGAACCCCGTCGTCGTCCTTATATGACACTTTCCTGTGTAAAAACCTCCCGGATAATATGAGGAAGGCTTTACCCCGACCCCTCTTTTTTACGACGGCTTCGTATACTCTTTACCTCGGTGGAAGTGAGGGTCTCCGAACAGCCCTCTTGATGGGCACTGTCTCGGTAACCGGTCCTTGGAAATTTCACCTGCATCTCAAACTAACATTCTCGACTTTTCCCTTCCAACTGTCAAAATATTCAGCAAGCAAGCCCTTTACGAACACCTTGCAGATACTTAACGTGACAGTTTTTTCTCCTTCTTTAGAGGACTTAACCGTGACGTGAATTTCCTCTCTACTTCTATAATACTTTTGATAGATTCTTAAGTCTGACGTGAAGAGCACTCATAAACTTCCTGCCGGCTCATAAATGTTCGTTAACACAACGACATAACATGAAATAATAATGACGTTTTACAATTCTTCTCAACATGAAACGTTCAATTACTCACACCTGAATATAAAAGTAGCATATGCTGTTTGCAAAACATTTCGGAATAATTCAGAGGTTAGGTACTGCGAGCAGTAATTATGGACCGAATCATTCTTTAGAATGCAAGACTGCTCTTTTATCTAGAACAAGCAAACATTTAATAATTAATACGTACTTTTTTTTATTTACATCATACATTAGCTATAATTTTTTTATGTTTTATGTCTCAACAAGATTTACAATACCTAAGAAACATGAAAGAATACGATTTCATTCCTCTTCTTCTTCTTCTCTTCTCTTTCCATTTTTTCCATAAAATATTAATTTAGCTCATTCATATTCTCTTAGTTTTTTTCTTATTTTTAAGCGTTCGTTTTATTTGCATAAGATCTGTTTGAACATAATTATTAGCATCAACTTCGTCTTCCAATCTTATTATTCACATCTTTTGTCATTTCTGTAAGACACTTGCATTAATATTAATATTTCTCTAGTACTTATTACAATTTAGTATTTACTTACTTATACTTTAGTATTTATTTACATGTCTCAGCTCACTAAATCTTTTCATATTTTTTAGCTCTTCGCCACTCATCTCTTAAGATTTACTTACCTACAAAAATTACTCGGTTTATCAAGTTTCCTTTAATATTATGTAAGACATTTCAAAAATATTAGAATATAGTAAAGAATTAATTATGTTAATTTTTTCCGCCTATTCTACATTTATTACTGGTGGAGCTTATAAATAGTGAATAAACCTCAAGCATTCGAATGTTTCTATTTACTGTCCAAAATCAACAAGATTGATTGTGTCACTATAGTGCCGGTTAATAACGGTTATATTTTGAGATTATGAAGACAGTAATTCACGTCCTTAAATGCATACAGTAATGGACGATACGAAACTAAATTGGCTGTCTCAAGATGATGCATTAGTCAGCTTCGTTCGTAAAAAATATTCTTCCTTTTGTAAGATAAAAAAATGTAAAAATAAAATAATAAAAAGCTGTTGCTTGTTAAAGAAAGGAAAAGGAGAAGAATCTTAAAGGAAGAAACAGCTCCTTGTCTTAAACAGACGGGCTAGAAAATTCTTTTGAAGGGTTGCCTTCGTATCTCGCAGACTTTTCAAAAAGTCATTAAACTTGAAACAGCGTTACTGTATTTTCAAAGTTTATAATTTCCCCGAGAATAATTACAGGACAAGAACATTAAACATTAACCGAAGAAGAAAAGAAGAAAAATAGGGGAGAAATTTAATGAAGCTGCGTTTTATTCTCTTATTCTTATCTCTGTGACAAGAATATATGTAAAATAGATTATAATGTTATTTTTTTATTAATAATATATTTTATTAATATTTATTTCTAAAAAAATGTCATAAAAAAAGTTTTTAGTTTAAGTTAGAAGTAGGTATGTGATCTTTGGTATACCTATGTATGCAAAATTCAATGTCTGAGATATTTCCAACTAATAGTTTAATTGAAAGTAATTACTCGGTAATTAATGTAATGAATTGATAATAATCAGTAAGATTCAGATACTACCCACAAGAAGTCTTATATAAAACAATATCCATAAGAATGTAATCAGCTAGTCAGTCTACAAAGGGAAAAAACGAATACCCATCAATTACATTAAAATATTCTGATTGACCCACAATAATGCTAAGTATAAAACCTAATTTAGCAGCCAAACTTAGACATTTTTTGAACATGTAAATTTACACAAAATAACATGTTTATCATGAATGAATGCCAATTAGTGGATAATAATGATAATAGTGTGTTATTTGGATAAATCAGTGGCGTAACTACCGTGGAGCAGTTGGAGCAATCTGCTCCAGGCGCCGGCTTAGAAAGGGCGCCACGCCGAGAGAAAAAATAAATCCGAACAGTGCTGAACTAAGAAAATGCGAAAATACGGCGCCCCCCGTAACTTTAGAAAATGCGCCTCTGCAACATACAAAATTTGTTTAACCCTGCCGTGCCCCTCCGGTCTTCGGTGACAGATGAAATGAGGACGATAAAATGATATGTTTTATAAACTCATTATTGCGTTTATGTAATACATTTAATTAAAGTCATAATATGTAGTAGACCTAGAGCCATAAACTTTTTTTGCCATTTATGATACGCAGATATTTTCCCTCACCTAATATTTAATTTTCCTGAGATAGAGAAATTGGCTTAAGGACCCATTTTAAAGAGCATAAAACCACCTTTCAGAATCACACATTTATTTCCAAATTATCAGCTGCCAAGCATATTTTAAGTTCTGTTACATTTGAAAATTTCGATTTTTTTAAAGTTTGCCCACGAAATTCCTGACCTTTTCCCTCTTAATTGAGAGTGGCGCGTAATTGTGAGTAAAAGAGTGGCGCTTTCAGGAAAAACTCCTGCTTTTCATATGTTTTCAAATGTTATAAATAAAATTTAACATCAACGGACTAGTTTTTTATTTAATTATGGTGGATTGAATGCTACCGGACGTAAAGTTTTTCACTTAGGGTCACAACCAATTCTTGAACAAATGCAAAAAAGGTTTCCCCAAACGAAACCGCAACACTTCGGGCTCTTATAGGAAATTTGACGCTGAACAATAAAATTCCTATAAATATAGATGCGGAACAGCTTAGTTTTTGAAACATTTACAAATAACATTAAAAAATGTCACTTTTGGACGATTATCGTTTATCCTTACAACTCCCAAATACTTCTTTTTTATTCTTTCCTTATTACTCATTGCAGCAAATCTTGTAGAGTCGAATTGCTCTAAATCAAAATCCTTTAAAATTGAGCTTTGATTGAGATCACCTTAATGGACTGACTAATAAAGTAACAGGGACGTAGAATTTTGATAATTCGCTGATAATCAGGGGTTTACTGTCTGAACAGAGATTGATATCAGTCAACGAAAAGTTTATTCTCTACACTCTACAAGATTTGCTTCAAGGAGTATTATGTTAAACCAAATTATAATCTTTATTAACACTGGGAGACCGACAGAGAAAAATAGACTCCAGCGCCGGGATTTGAACCACGGGCCTTCCGCATTTCCAGTGCAGAAGCTCTTTCCAACTAAGCTACGCGGGAAAATGATTTTTCTCTGCCGTAACCGATAACTAGCCCAGAATCCAAGCTTTCAATATTCATACACATTTAGCAAGTCAATTTATGACAATAGAACTAAACCGAGAATTAACGCTTATGATTATAAAGTACTCAATTAGTACCTGTACCTTGTACAATCAATTGAGTTCTTATGTCATAAATTGACTTTAATTTGGGGACTAGATTGGTTACGGCAGAGAAAAATCATTTTCCCGCGAAGCTTAGTTGGAAAGAGCGTCTGCACTGGAAATGCGGAAGGCCCGAGGTTCAAATCCCGGCGCAGGAGTCTATTTTTCTCTGTTTGTCTCTGTCTCCCAGTTTTAATAATGATTATAATTTGATTTAAATTAATATTTAAACTTTTCGTAGTATGAAAACTACCAAAAACTTAAAAATTGAATTTCGGAGTATTATGGTAAAAAGAGCAAACATTTTGATCGTTTAAGTCTCAGTGTCTCGATAGTTCAGTGTTGTATCTCGGAATCTTAAGGCCCCCATATACGGTCAAAATGTTTGCGCAAACAAAAAATAAATTTTGACCTTGTAATTTAGGCCATACACGTCAAACATCATGTCCGCGCACAAACATTAAACAAAGGGCTGTTTAATGTTTGCGCAAACATTATGTTTGACGTGTATGGCCTAAATTCGCCCGACATCAGTTTTGCGCAAAATGTTCGATCGTATATGGGGCCTTTGCAGTCCTTATTTTTTATTTAAATTAAACATAAACAATCAAATGGCTAGTAAAATAATTGAAACAAAACTGGATACATATTTAAGCGTGAATGCATGAAAAATGATAGTATTATTAAGAGTAGCACACATTGATGATACAATAATGTTTAATCTATGTCATATCAATCGCTGTTTATACACCTTAGTACATAAAGTGTTTCGTGTTTCGGCAGATTCGCTAGTTCGTTTCAAACACTTTACAATTATTTATTTTTTACAATTAATATTTGTGGCATTTATTAGAGTTTATTTGGTATTACGTTTGAGACTCGCAAAGATTTTGAAAGGGGGNACTTTTTAAAACATGAAAATTTACACAAAATAACAACATGTTTATCAAGAATGAATGCCAATTAGTGGATAATAGTATGTTATTTGGATAATTTTTTCTTTTCCCTTGCTTAAACCAAATCAGCTCTTTGCTATGACTAGATGATCATAATACACTTATTATATTTATCAATAGCACTTATCAAGTGATAAGATTCTTTAATTTATAAGGAAACGTGATAAAACTTTAAGGGGCTGATTTAGTTGCCAAATTTCCCAGGTTCTCGTTTATTATGATGACCAACACTGATAACGAAAAATGAAAAAATTAAAACTGTAAATAAGTTTATAATATTTCTATTTTCACTCTCCGTACTCCAGAACGGAATCTCTGTTCGCAAAAGCAAATTGTTATGAACAAATTTACATAATAGAACTGCTGACTAGTTGTTTAGCGAACTCAAAATTATCCGAGCTCTAATTCAAAATAGCGATATACTTTATGTCAGGCGGATTTTTTCTTTTATTTTGAGTGGCGTATCAAATGACAGGTTTTAAAGAGTAGATTATAAAAATATATGACACTTGTGGAAAGTGTTTAATTTTTCATGCCATTTTGTCAAGAACATCTAATTTTTGCTTGGAGTATCAAGAAATCTACTAATGAGTAGATACAAATATATCAAAACTTTTTTTTTTTTTTTTTGTATTTATTGTAGAATATCAATTTAAATATCAATTTAAAGAATATCAATTTATTAATTTATTTATTTATCAAGATTATCAAGAATTATTTATTGTAGAATATCAATTTAAAGAATATCAATTTATTAATTTATTTATTTATCAAGATTATCAAGAATTATTTATTGTAGAATATCAATTTAAATATCAATTTAAAGAATATCAATTTATTAATTTATTTATTTATCAAGATTATCAAGAATATCAATTTAAGAATATCAATTTAATCTTATTAACTAGCAATCCAATATGACGAATAATTCTAGTCACACAAGAAAAAAATAATACAGATTAACTAGGCAACTAGGCAGGCAGGCTTGGTTCCAGTATACCTAATTCCTTCTGTCCTGGAGCAGGTGATAGGTGCATTTCGCTACGTTGTGAGGACCACTTTCAAGAAGTCTTTCAAGAAACCTGGGATATTGCTCCCAGAACACGACAGTCTAAGTTGTTTATTTAAGTGACATTGGCACATGGCTCAACATGGGCACTTGTCATCTTACGACTGTGCAGCTGCTAGGCACAGCTAGGGTAGGGCTTTCATAGTAGAAAGCCCTACCTGTCGGGCTGTACAGAGAAGATAAAACTCCTTCACATCTAAGCTTCTGCCGAGCGTTGGCTCGCGCTTTAGAATGCCAATTGTTCATTTAGAAGAATTTAAGTGACTGCCTCTGAAAAGACTGCTGACTTTTTGTGTGTTTGTTAGTCTGTTCAAACTATAAAAGAATCGGGGAGATAATTCTTCATCCAACCCGGGTTTGCTCAATGGACCTTATTGGTCTATGTCTCTGGGTTTTTACCCCCTTTTTTATTCAAAAAAAAACTTTTTTACCAAACACACTTGTGACAGTTTTAATTGTAGTTGTGATGAGAAGAAAATAATCTAGGCTGTTATCAATTTTCGCTGCTTCTACTTCTTTTGACAATATTATACTTAGTTCAATTTATTCATAAATTTGGTTTTTCGGTTACATACACAATCAGTATGTAATTCTCATAAAATCTCGACAGGAAAGACAAAGAATATTAAAAATAGATATTATCACCACGTGAAGCATTAACCAGCTTAAATTTTAAACAGTATTAAGATTACAGTAAAATAATATTACACTTGACGTCGAAAAATAAGGATTTGTTTCTTTTTTTTTTTAAGAAAAACAAAATCTTATAAGAGATGGAACGATATGACGTCAATGACAATATGACCTATGACACGTCACAGTCAGACAGGAGGGAGATTGTGAGGGTCATACGTCTCCTTCACAATATAGTGGCGGAAGTGCGCTACAATCCAGAGCACTGAAATGAGCTTTTTAGCCAGTATCATTAATCAAGGGTTAATGTTTCAGCTTCTAGAACCTACAGTCATATGGAGAACCCGGGCATCTCATCTTATTTCAAACCAAGTCTATTATATCTTAAGAGGCTACCAAAACTCAGCCTTACTCACATCTGTCACATTACACCGTTATTTGTCTTCTAACAAAAAAATAAAATAAAATAAAAAAATAAGCGAGAAAGGTGTAAAGCGAACAAAATATATAAAAGAGTAATCTTGTTCCAAGTGCATCATGAAGAGAAATTTGAAAAGGTACAACTATTATTCATGATTTCACAACATAACGCGAGAAATAAAAACCATAAAACTAAGACATACGGTGTCTAACATTTATTTTGTTCTCAGCGTTATTACTCTTTTGGTATCATTTGCAGAAATGTAATTTATTTTTACTTGAAGATATATTGTAATACTCGAACAATATTATGTGAATTTGTTAGTTTAAACAAGCAAACAATGACAAATGATAAAAAAAAATATATATAAAAAAAAGAACGTCAGAAATTCAATTTCATATTCTACATCTATTATGTTTTGCTAGGATAATTTTTATTGGCTTATATTCAATATGTCAACGGAATGTACCATTTAAACAATTGCAGGGTGATGAAAAGTTTAGGAACGGTTAAATATCTTAGTAGGTATAAAAGTTCAAGGGATTAAAAAAAGTTAGTTGGTAATGAATATCCTTGGGACTACCCTAAAAAGCCCTATGAGGGGCAACTTTAAAGTCTTGAATGGGAACCTCCATTTCTTTCGATAAAATCGGGTGTTATTTACATTGAACACAAATATAATTTTTGTCAAAATTGCCACAGACTTTGTAAAGTTTAGGTTAACCTAATAGTAAAGATCAGATTTGTAAATTATTGTGGAACTCGTAGTGCTTTAGATTCAATTATCCTCCTTGGGTAACCCTAATGGCAGCAATAACCAAACGTTAAAAGTATACAACTCAAGCGGTTTTTGCCGAAATTTACTTTGCCATATTCGCGTGAGAAAGATTTGACCTCTCCTTTTTTCATCCTCTCGATTTTATCGTACACATGGAGGGGGTTCTTATTTAATATTACAAATTTGTCCTTTAAAGGGTTTTGTAGAGGCCAATCCCAAGGCCACGTAAATGTTACAATCCAATAGATTTTGTTTAAACCCTTAAACTTTTATTTTGTAAATCTTGATCCTACGAGAAATTTTACCGTTTCCAGAGTTAAAGGTATTATATAGAATATTTAAGGTATCCAGAGGGAAAAAACGTTTATTATCAAACAAAATTAATTAATAACTTATTTAACGCACTTGGTCCACTTAAGGTATCCATATAATGCCCGAAGTAAACTATTATGCATGTAACACGGCGCATATAACCAATTGCTTCACTTGCAGTGAAATTAATCTGAATGCCTAGGTGATGAATGCAATCCCAGGTATAATTTCTACAACAGTTCCAAATAAAGGAAGCCCTACTATTAGATGAAATGAGCAAGTAATACAGAGCATGGTTTTTATAACCCGCCAGTAACACATTCAAAGCATTTTTAAGATAGATTTTGGCAAGTCTAATTGGCTTTATAGCCTATATAATTACATTTTACCAAATTATAAATAAATATAAATTTATTTTCAATTTAATAGTTTTAATTTAATTACTATAAACTTTTTATTATAATTAAACTCCTCTATTCTAACAAGTTTATTCTCTATTCTAAGTGTATTCAGTCAAGTTAGGCTCTGTAAAGAGTAATCTGTAATGCAAAAAGTACAACAATTTTGGTGAAATGGACACTTAATACATTGAAATATTGGTGGTAAAGGGGATTAAAATTAATCTCTATCACTTCTGTCATCTAGAAGCATAAAAATCAACTCTTCGCGGAATTTTACAAACTTAATTTAACATTAAACTGCGATTTCTCAAAATTGTACAAATGTCACTTGTAATGACGATCGACTTAAATTTAAATGATACATTAACACAAATCAATCTATTAATACCCAAGTAATAGCAAATTTTAATGAAATGAACATAATATTCAACTCAGTTACTAATAAATTGAATAGATAATTAATATCAATAACAATTAATTAAATGAATTAGCAAAATGTATTTGCAATGAACAATGAAAGGTATTTGTTTATAATTTGATTAGTGAATAAAGTTTTACAAAATAGATTATGTTGATAAGACCCCGAGATTGTTGGAATGGCTGGCGTGTAGCAGAGAGCAGAGCAAGCTATATAGATAATTAGAATCTGAGAGTTGAGTAATGCAAGCACTGCCTCAATAATCTACATCCTACTTCGACACGTTCCACACTCAACTCACTCGTCTCAACGCTTCATTTCACGTTATTAACTTGTAATGAAACCCAGTTTATACATTGGGTCAATCATACTATGTATTAATTATGATGACACTACAACGGCAATAACTGGAACATACATTTTTAAACTATTTCTAAACTCTTCTTTTTAAATATTTTATCGTTTTGTTCTTTGAATCTTGTTAATTAATAAGAATTGACGCAATGTTCCATAGTTAATATTGAATGAGTGTGAGTTCTTCATTTTAGAGACTTGTTATATTAAAAGTTTGTTAGTTTGACTTATGAAAATTGGCGTAGAAATTAACCGATTCGAAATTAATTCAAACAGATGCATCGGAGCATTTTTGATACTGATAAATAAATTAATGAAATTGCACACTTATTTATTTATTTTCAAATTGGCCACTATGGTGGACGACTAAATTAAAATTTTTGTTCAGCATGATCTGTTATACATCCGGTTTTTAAGCGTCCTGAAGTGAAAAAAAAAACAACCATTATTAAGAATAATGTTTTTTATGATGTGATAAGAAATAGTGGTAAATCTGCAGAAAACAGTTCGTTTTGGAAAGGGGCTTAGAAAAGTTGGCAGGGCCTTAAAAACTAGAGACTAAATACAAGTAATAACAAAAACTAACAACCTCTAAAGTACTGTTTTGAAAGAAAGAAATAATAATCTCTCAAGTTAATCAATTATAAAGTATAGATTGGGATAAAATATATTAGCCAAGCCTTGCCAACAGGCCAAGCAATCTCGAACCGCTAACTGCAGAACAGCCGTCCTCTGCAGTACCGTTCACTGCAGAATAACCGGAATAATAAATGAAAAGAAATCTAAAGTGTTCCACAACTATATGTGGTTTACAGGTGGGTCACTTTAGGGATAATTTCAAAACAACCACCTTCAAAACTTCTTTAACTTTATTTCAACCCTCTGTTTGGGTTATTCTCAAGCCTACAACAGAAACATTCGATTGACAATCTTTGATTTTAACTTTTAACCAATATTTTAACAACAAAGAACATAGATTTTAACAATAACAAACTACATAATTAACAATTAAATGACTATATAAAACAATTATTTTTATTAATGCCTACATTTTATCACAGTGAAGAATATAAACTATAATGTACATTATTGATACCAGATAACATCTTGCCTTGAAATACCCAGGTTCATTAGACTACCTCCTTACAACAATACTTGTTTAAATCCCTGCAATCATTCTTATAGTTGATACTATTACTGTTTTTAGAGATATGCAGAGCTTCTAATGTTCATATTTTTTTTATTATTTACTTCAACATTATTCTGTTCTAAAACATTGAGATAGAAACAACTAACTTACATGTTCACATATAAATAGAAAGAGAAATGTATTAACAGACTTTTTATTTTTTATTTAGAAAAGTTTTTTTTATCATTGTTAAGAGTATTATACATTCACTACAGTATGAGGTGTAAGTTCAAGATTTATAGAGGTGGCTTGAAGGGATCTTAGCCTAGTTGATGTGTAATATGCGGAAGCCATTCAAAGATGATTCGAGTAAGAGAGGAGTTGAGCCCACTAACTGTGGAATAATAGGCGGTAAGGCCGGGAGAGATGTTCAACTAGAGGCAGATACAAGGATTGCTGCTCGCTAACATAGAATCTCCTCTAGTTCCTCCGTTGTTATTATATGGCTTCACCATCTAACATACACAGCTCTCAAGTCTTGCCTTTCCCCTCTTAACAATTTAAACTACTCCACTCAGTTTACTCTTTCCACTTCACTCTCTTCCTACCAGTCTCGTCTTTTAACTCTCTTAATACGTCTTTCTAACGTGATAAAGCCAAAAATTGCGGCCTCTTAACTGAATAGAAGGTATTAAGGAATTATGGACTTCAACTTTGTTCCAAACTAAAAACAGTTCAAAGATTATTCGTCTTTATCGTGTAGCTTATCATCACTTGAATTCTACAAAGCTATTATGATAATGACAAGAATTTTAGATCAGGTTTTAATTCTCAAGAGGAACATGGTTGTTTTAATTAAACCGAATAACGTATACGTGTTCACTTTACATCCTTAGTCAACAATATTAGTGCATTATTGACACTTCCAGGTTTAAATTATAGAAATTAACTCAGACTAGATTTTTTTTCTGCTGCGTTCTTTTACCTCCTGACCAACGCAAAATATAGGTTATTTATTATTATAGTACGTGGAATCGGCTACATTACACACTTTCAATGTCATTAGAGTGGACAGGACAAGTCCAACTTCTCTGAGGTTCGAACTTCCTAAATACGTACCTACATATTTAGACCTACATTATAAATGTATCACTTCATCAACTACTGCTTTTATCAAGTTGAAATTTTACATGCCTGTTTCAATTGTACTTTAAACGATGTATATGAAGTTTTATTAAAATCGTTGCGTTAGTACGTAAGTTATCGGTAAAAAAGTTGTTTTCTCTATTTTGAACGTTTAGGTCCGCTTTAATAGTTTTAACGATCTTTATTAATTCATAACGGTGTCGTTGTTAGTTTTACTAATATATGTTATTTGAAAAAAATGTTCGTCTCATCGAATGGGTGATGATAGAATTTTTTCCCGTCCTGAAATTCCAATTTTAAATTTGAATCTCGCGTTTACGCGAGCATTGCGCGCGAACTCTTGGACGGATCACGCTGTCCAACGAACTTAGCCTGAGTATTAGTAAAAGGAACATGTATAAAAATTTCAACTAAATCGGTCAACTTTTATTTAAGTTATCGTCGGACACGTAAACGTTACACACAGACAGACAGACAAGTCGCATATTTCGTTGAATGTAAGAAGGTCGCTCACGCTCGCTTCAATTAATGTGTACTTGTGTGTATGTAACTTTTCAGACTCGCTTACTAGCAGCTTTCAATTTGGGTTTAGGTGCTCAATAATTTCATCTTGCCATCTCATTAAGTTTGAGGACATACGAGTGCTTGCTTCGGCCAACAGGTATCACATCAGGGTGGTAAGAATGGCTTTCGAGATCGAGAAACAACCGGAGAACTTCAACAGAGAGGATGGAGATTCAGTCTTTCCCGGACCTGGAAACCGCTGGCTAGCACCTTTGCCAAGGAGAAAGCAACAAGCGGCGCGGCGCCGCGGTCACTTCTCGATTTCAAACATCACCCGCTCCACAAAGGAACACCGACAAGGGCGACACCTGCCCGATTGCATCATCCTGACAAAGGATAACCCTGACTCAAGGAACATCCGGGGAACCTAGGTATAATCTACGTTCCAGAAAGCAACTATAAATACGCCGTCCTTCACTCCAGTCGTCAGTATGTCTTGTTGTTGCTTCAAGTAAACATCACGATGCACCATACACCTGAAAATGCTTCCAGTAGTGGAAGCGAAACGTCGAACTTCATCCCCTTAGTGACGCGGATTTCACCGAAAAACCAAGTTGTTTGATAGGAAGAAGTACTATAGTAAATAATTTTTTTATGGTAAGTTTTAACTTGGAAGATAAAATATATTTATGAATGATAGTATGGCATTTTATAAGGCCTCCTTCCCAAAAAAAGACTTTAGAAAATGCAATTTTTCTCTTTCCAAAAGTAAGAAAAGGAGGTTGAAGAAGAGGAGGGGGTAGTTTGGGAGAGGGGAGTATTATATATCGTATTCTCATACTATGAAATATGTATATTTAAAGGATTGGCATCATAGATCACAGAAGGAAAGGGAACATTTGAATACCCCCGACTTCGGAGAAGGGAAAAGATTTATCGTTCTACTGTGGTGGTGGGTTGGATTTCTTTTTTCTTTTTGTTGTTGGTTACAGAGAGAAAAGTAAGAAGGACTCTATTGAGACATCGAAAAGGCAGTGAAGGTAAAAAATAGTTGGCGGTCTCCGAGTAGGAGGTGGGGTGTGCGAGATCCTGAGGACTGTGGCCGGGATGGAGAGATAAATAGGTATAGGACCTGGACCTGGCAGGAGGAATGATAGGGGACCGAGGTATACAATAGGATAGGGACAGGGACTCCCAAGCTATATGAGCCTTTGAGGCAAGTTTACCAAACCCTACAGGGTTCTAGGCTCTAGCCAACCTAAGGGCATTTGTCTCACCGCCACACCACAACACGGACCGGAGCTCTAAACGCCACTAGACAAGGTAAACTGCTTGACTCTGACAGATTGACCCCCCGGCTCTTTAATAAAGAAGTACTGAGTTAAGTCAGAGCTTCGAGCTCTCATTGTCAACGGAACAACCGAATAGAAAGAGCATTCACCTAAATCACCCAACTATACTTGACAAAACTCAAAATAGTAATAATAATTTCTTTAAAGATAAAAACAGATTCCAACAAAATACCTCTGTACAAAATAAACAAGCAAATCATAATTGAATATTAACAATTAAAACTTTAAAAAAAAAATAAATAAAAAAAATAGGCAGCATTTATCAATCCGATAATAAATTAAGAATACTTACTTATTCTCAACTTTGACGATTCTAGATTATGTACTTGTTAATTAATCATAAAAGATGAGTAAAATTAACTATTAGCTTATTTAAAGTAAGCTTATATTTCACTCATTACAGACATCATCAGACCTAAAATAAAATAAAAATGCTATCATTAATAAAGTTGAAGTATATTATTTTAGGTCTGTGATTCCCGTGATGGGTGAAATATAACCTAATTTAAGATTATTTCGCTCACTTTTATGACCCATTAAAAAGTAATCTATATATATAAAATCCATAATAAATGAATATTTAAAGTTGTAAATGCTTTAGTCATAGCCAAAACTCAATTCGGTGACGTCAAGTTAGTTTCCGTTAGTGCGTTTTCTATTAGTGTAACTACAACTATCAAACAACGTTTGAATTCAATTTCCTAATAAACATTAAAACGTTTATAGAAACAACTTACACAAAACAACGTAGGACAAACCCACATTATTTTTTTTTAATTATTGAAGATTAAAAGGAAAAGTTTACAGAGTAGTTTGGGAAGGATTCATTTAACCAACTTTTGTCATTTAGCACCAAGGAGCCCTCAGCGGTAAATACCCAAACTAATTTCACCCCAAAACAAAATTCGTTTGGAAACAATCAATTACTTGGGATGAATTGTACACAGAATTGGGGATTGGGTGCCGGGGAGGTGCTCCTATGCCGAGTTGTATATAATTGTGGACGGTTGTGTGGATCTCGTTGAATCCTAATAGAGTTGCGGTTGATTGCTCTAATTGGTTGTGGGTTCCACGGCAACAGCTACCCTGTCCACAGCTACGAATTTCCACGATGTAGGTCTCCACCCACCCTTTCGCTATGTTGTATTGGAGCTACATCGTACTGAACCTGACACGTATCTATACATTTCCCCACTGTGTGAACTTAACCAGCTGTGGTCATCCCCCCACAAATTAGCATTGTCTATCTACAAATATCCCGTTCGCTCTCGGACCCATCAGTAATAGCAATAGCACTCGACGTGCACACAGTTTCGATGATGAATAATAATTTCTCTTTATAATTTAAAACCGGTGGCGCACATTGAAAAACTCATAAATGTGCCAGACGAGAAAAACCAATTAATGAATGTTGATGGCTGACTATTGTATTTGATAGTAATAAAACTCTTCGTATCACTGTCGGATTTTATAAATAGGGTAAAGATACACATACATACTACACATTATATACATGCTATTATATATTGCTTAAAAATTCCAGTTATATATTTTTTTAAAGTAAACAAAAATGGAATACGTGAATTCCTAATTGATAAAATAGTTTTACTAGATCAATGTTTATCATTTAAAACAACAAACGAAATAATATTCTATTAAAATTTTAACGGCAAAAATACAAAATATATACTTTTTCTTATTAAATAAATTCCATTCAAAAACTAATTTCATCATAAGAAACATATTTTACATAACTATATATATTAAACAGAAATATAAATAATGTGTATTTATTTATTCTATATTTTGTTTTGATTTTAAACTTAAAAACACACACTTTTTCTCATAAAAATATAAAATAAATAATTTAATTTCCCCAGGGGCATTAATGGGAATAGGAGGAAAATATATGGGAAAACTAAGTTGGGGTATGAGTAAATAGCTTTAGATTTATTACAGAACTACTAACCTGGTCGTTAAGCTTTGATGGAATATTATTTTAAACTGTGTTCATAAACGATACACAAACAAATCAGTAACCGCAAATGAATTCCTTCCCCGACGTTCTTTTATACGAATTCAATGAACCATATTTTATAAGTTGGGTAAAACATAAAGCTACTTTTTTGCTAACATATTTGACATAGTTAATCAATTTATTTATATATATTTCACAACAAAGAAAATCTAATCCGTTTCAATTTATCTTAAACTGAAATGGAGGAGGTACGAATAGAGGTCGATCAAAAAGAAAAACTATCAGACAGGCCAACAAAAATATCCTTTTATGCGAATCAATATAAGTAATATTTTCAACACAGCTACAGACTTAGTAGACAAGACAGGGCAAGCAGTTCAAAACATAAAAAAAGTGAAATGCTAAGAGCAACCCGTTGTAATAAACTGGGATCTAGAGGTTTATAGAGGCAAGAGGGTACGGGACACGTTCATGCATACTCTGGCTGGGATCCTGGGTCGAGAAGGAAGGAAATGCTGGCACTGAACTTCCTCCACACCCGAGGCGTCGTGCAGGCTGCAGTTTGCCCTGCTTGGACGCGGCGCGACGTGCTGCTCCCCTCCCAGTCATGAAATGGTAAACAAGATCCAAAGCTATACCAAGCCACTTCGTAAAACTAAACTCAACTTCCCACTCTTTTTCCCTTTTCTTTACATGCATTCTATTGGGGACTACCTTCTGCATTTACTCGCTGGAATGCACTCTCCACCTCTTACGCTCATTTACTTTCTTTTTCTTACCTTTGAAACATTCATATTTTTCTTTTCTGCTAGTACAAGGACATCTCTTTTATTCACTCACATATGCTTGCTCTTCCTTATATCTCATTCGTTCTCTTTAACTCTTATGCACAAACCCAATAGTAGATGACCACATATCATTATATACTTCTATTCTTACCTTCAGTATTTCTCTCCTGTACATGAACTTTTCAACATTGCTTTAACATAAACCAAGGTGGGACTTATAACAAACCGGGATAGGGTCCGAATCCTAGACGTAGGACATTTTCACACCGAACATCACATCGAGTGGAAGTGAAATATAGCGTTGATCAGATCATAGCCAGGCTAAATTTGAAGAAAAATCCCCACCTCTTTGGTCGATGATTGTAAATCGTCGTGACGTCGTGTCCAAAACTTAAATCACCCTGATAAGAAGAAAAAATCGGTCAGAGACAACTCAGACTAACTTTTCTATAAAATCGCGGTCCCAGATCCCATAAAATATTAATGAAATATTTACACATTGTTTAGTTAGCCGTGACTGTGAACCCACCTAAGGAACCCTGCTATAAAACTTTTTAAGTTAAGTGTGAGTCCCACCCAATACTACTGTCTACTCTAATCATCCTTTTAAACTATAAACTCATCATGATTAAATAATAATTTGGTTAATAATAAATATTCATTGCATTAAGCTCACTTAAATCATAAAGCAGCATCCGGTGTTTCTTTACTTTTTGTGTTCGATTTTTAAAAAAAATCATATATATTTTCATCAATAACTCGGAAACTAGATTTTACCCGAGAAAATTTTATATCGTCTCTCTTATATCGTTAGATTAGAATCGAGATATGATTTTTCTGAACATAGAAGCCATATTTAGTCAAGATTAGTCCAGTATTTTAGGCTCCACGCGTCTGCACAGACAACAGATAGACAATTTTTAAAAAGCATTTTATTGAACTTAGGTAACCTCAAAACATAAAACTCCCTCAAAATTGAATGCTAGCGACATCACGATACTTTTTTTAGGGTTTTGTAGATACTTCTCAAAACCCTTATGCCGAGGGTGATGTGTCCGTCCGTCCGTCGCTCTTTGGTTCATAGGGCCCGAACCGCTTAAAAAGCTAAAAAGCTGATATTTGAAACACTGGCGTAACTTCCGGGCCCAAACACAGGGAAAATACTCAAAAGTTAAAAATTAAATATGCGCAATTCGAATAAATGTGGTAAACTCAAAAATTTACATTTTTTTAATTTTCGAGTGGGGTATCAAATGAAAGCAGCTAAATATTAGGTTACAAATATATGAATACCTTTTTTATAATACTTTCCTTTTCCCCCCTCAACCACTATATAATGGCTGATCCTAAAATTTCGAAATAGTTCATGTTAATACCCTATAGTGGAGTGATGCGAATGCCGGGAGTAAGTCCCAAAATTTCAAAAATTGCCAATTTTAGGCGCGAAAATATAAAATGCGCCCAAAATTTTATTTTTTTAAAATTTTGAGTTGGGTATCAAATGAAAGCTGCTGAAGAGTAGGACACAAATATATATTTGCTTTTTTAAAGTTTGCATTCCTTATTGGTTTATTACTGATAAAAAACATTGTGACCCCCCGGGGGATCGAACCCGGGACTCTTGAGATCGAAGACAAGAAATCATAATTTACATCATGGGTATGCTTACTCATCTACAAAACCCTCAAAAGTACTTGGACTAAGTACTTCCCTGTGATTTGTTTTATTATAAGAAGGGAAAAACTATCGATAATCATAATTAGCGAGGCGAATCAACCACTATAAAATCTGATTGGGGACTCATTATTCCCAATTTCTCATAATTACTCCGTTGGAAGTAAGAAAATTAATAGTGATTTTTATATTATAGGAATTAGAAACTGTCTGTAAAAAACATCGTTTGCGACGAATATTGTCGTTTGATAATTAACAACTTAAATCTACTTTTTAATAATCATAATAGATACGACAAGCGACTACAAAAAGTTATTCAGCGACTATTATTATACAGCGAGTTATTCAGAGGCATTTAGAGATCATAAATTAAAGAAGAATTTATTAATGTGCGAGCTGATTTAAAAACATAATAAAAGTAGGACACAAAAAAAATAATATGCAAATTTCATATTATAATGCAAAACAGTCTGGGATGATAAAGTTTTATTCTAATAATACACACAAACATTTTCAAAAACAACTTTTAAATAGTAATGTAATATACGGGTTGAGAGTTTTCAAATGAGAATTCAAATTAGGTGTTTGTTGGAAAATAGTTCTCATTTCTCTTACTCTTTTTTTATAACAGGGGTATTTAATATATTAGGAAACGTAAAAAATACTTTTATAAAAATTATAGAAAGCATTTAAGCTCAAATAACAAGGTAGAATGCATTTTTAAATTTACTAATTAATACCCAGTTTTAAAAGTCGACATTACAACAAATTTTAATTGCTATATTGATCTTGAATATAGACACCTAGTACCTTAAAATAGTACCTTAAAGCGGTTTTCCGATCGTCTAATTTGATCCAAGATAGCGGTAATATAAACCATAAAATCTGGTAAAATTATCCAATTATCTGAGAGACGTAAAATAACCATAATCCTAGCAAAAAAACAAATAAATGAATTACACTTTATTGTTGGTTAATGTGGGACAGAGTGATAGAGAAAATATAAAACTCAAAGAGCCACAAACTTCATTTGGGCAGTGGACTTAAGAGCTCCAAAGCTGATAGAGTTACATCTAATAATGCAACGATTAATTTTCCTCTTTTGATGAGTGACTTCCAAAATATCTCTTAAAAACAATCAATTTAAAGAGTAATAAGTATAAAAAATAAAGAAAGGTAATGGAGAGGTTAACATTTTATTGAGTAATCCCTTTCCAAACGAAACGTTGGACAGACTTATTTTGTTTAACGCTATCGAAAATTTCTATAATCTTACAATATTTCAAGGAAAAGAGCCAGTTCTACTTTTTATGAAATATTTCCCCTCGACTTCGGATCAAAATTAAACAAAATAAATAGAATTGTTTAATAAGAACCAATTCTCTTGCTAGGCTATTTCTTCTGACAAACATTTTACGTTATTGCTGTTATTATATTTGGAAGTGGAAGAGATATTAAGTATTAAAGGAAAAAAACGACTATACACGTTTTGACACAAGTCAGATACATTTTTTTCCAATGAAAGTAAATAATATATATTTTTTTAATTTAGCTCTATTATTAAAGAAGGTTATATTGGCGTGGAATTGACAGGTGAAAGGACAGGCTACGTGTATCCTGTATCTACGTGGAACACTGTTTCATGTTCTCATTCAAGACAATCCAGATACTGATACTGACACCCTCAAATTACTTAATCATACTAAACTGAGTGCTCACTCTCAGGCCCTGCTTTCAAGCCAGTAATTAGTCCCCTTTTACATTGCCAGCCAATTTTCTTAATTTACTCTTATTTTATTCACCCCCGGTCTTACCATTAACATCCTTCGATTTTAGGATCGCCTACGTATAGAGCCGTCCTAATGGGCGTGCAAGGCGAGCGCCCACACAGGGCACTGACCCCTTAGGGGTGCATTTTCACGGGAGCAAAAGAAATGTAATATATTACAAATAGGCTAAATAAATAAATGGTAGTCGTAGCCAATTTTTTAAAAATATTCTACAATATGTTTAGTAAAAATCATGTATAAGTTAACGACCTCACGACAGAAAGAATGACAAATGCAGAAAATTATAAGAGTTCGCTGTTATGCTTAGGCATTCAATAAAAACACTAATGTTAAGGAGCTATAAGTTTGAAGGCAGAATAATTAAATTACTGTGACTCATCATCCAAAAAGAAAAAACCCACTAACAAATAATTGGATTTGTGAAAACAATTAATGTTATCAGCAGATAATGGATACTAATAATAATCAGTTATTCTGACTCAATGTTACTTAATTAAGGGAGGAAGACTAAATAAGGGAAAAATTATTAATAAATAAAACACTAAAATGAGTAAGTGAAGATGGAGAAGTTAATTCCTGTTTATTTATGCAAAGTTATTAAGCCCAGGAGAGTAGAGCTTTATCAACTGGGGATATTAGCCAACCCTCTATCAAACCGCCCACGCCATTTTTTTTTATATTTTTAATTAGTTTGAAATTAAAAGAGAAAAAATGGGTTATTAGATGCTTTGCTTCCTTTAAAAAAATCTTAGAGCAGCAGCAACTCGTCTAAGGTTTTTTTCTAATTATTGAAAATTTAAATTATTAAAAATAGAGGGTGCGCTCATAGAGATAAAACTGAGAGAGTTAATAGCAGTCAAGAAAATAAGGAATTTTAGTTGCCATAATTTTAATACGTTAAATTTTAAATCACATTGCCATAACTTTAATTCCATTAAATTTTAAATTAAGTTGTCATAGTTTTAACTTAATTAAAACTATGACAACTTTAATTACGTAAAAACTAGAGATATTGAACATTTTTTAAGTCAAAGTAAAAAATTTATAATTAAACATTATTGTATATACTTAAGCCTAAAAATAGTTAACCCATAAACATTATAGATCATAGAAGTAATTGACAAAAAGTAGTTACAAAAGAAATTTCCTTCACGCAAAAAAAAGAAATGAGAAATGTGATGTCTTAAACATAGTACCAGGAAGTTGGAATATAACAGGAGGCATCTTGGTTTTCAATTGAGTACTATATTTTGCCGCTACAAGCAAACATTTGAATATGGCACCAGGGAGTTTATAAGATCTAACAGGAGTTTTCATTTTTAGTATTATATTTTGCCACCAGAAGCGAAAAAGAACAAACCACGATTCGATATTTTTCAAATAATTTTGCCCTATGATAATAGATTTTTGTGATAAGTAGTGAAGAACAGAGCACCTATAGCATTGACTTAACATACTGTACATTATCTATCTATATTATTAAACAAGTTTTGTAAACAAACGAGTTCAGTGAGAGTCCTATACAAAATCTGTGTGAAAGAGCGCGATAGGAGAGAAGGGGGGTAGTCCGGGAAGAAAAGAGGGAGGTTGAGAGTGACATACTAAACTTTGTGTAGACAGAGTGAAGGAGATTAGGGGGGGAAAGGGAGAACTTGAGAGTAGATGTATAAAAATGTCAGAGAGACAAGAAAAGTAGATAGTAGTGCGCCTACCCCCTCTACCCTAGCCGCTGTTCTACACTATCTTCACCTCACCCTTCTCATTCCATAACTATGCAAACACCTAGCAAAAAAAGATCGCAAAATCAGTCTTTCTCAGGAATTTGTCAACAGTCCTTTACAATACTTTCTATAGCTAACGTGATATTTTTCAATATGTTTTTGTCATCATTGAAAAGAATCATGAGATCAATTTTAATGCTTCACTTTAGAGTGCCTCAACGTGGCAGCGGCCGCTTTTTGGGGGTTGACGAGCGAAGCGAGTAGAGGGCAGAGCCTCCTAGTTAGTAATNGACGAGCGAAGCGAGTAGGGGGCGGAGCCCCCTATTTTTTTATTAAAAATCTTTTTTATAATATCGTTATGATCCAATGTGAGACTAATAAGCCAGTGATATTGTTACAAAAAGTTACTTTAATAAATACCAGGTAAATGCGGCAAAGCAAAGTAAAATATTCTTTAACTAAATAATATTTTTAAACGAATAAAAAAAACAAATCTTGAAAATTTACATATTCTTACGCCAAAAACAAGCTTAAATTATTTTGAATAGAAGAAATATGTAATAAGTTTTGTGTTTTAAAAGAGGAACGAGGAGGAAGGAGAGTGTTTTTTTTTGTATATTCGTAAAAAGATTCTATTAGTCATCCCCCTTTGTAAGGAAAAACGCTTTTGGAGTTGCTGGGCGCAAGGGAAGCTGAGGGTTTTGCCGGTAGAAAAGCGAGACAACACCCAACACCGGGGTGCCTGGCAAAGTATAAGGGCATGAGGCCGCAAAGAATAGACGGAGAGAGGCACTGCTTCCTTCCGTCAACTATAAATCCCTTCACCTCGGTCTCCAGCACCTTACCAGACCGGCTCTTTTCCAGCTGGTTTAACTCGACGCCCTTAGGGACCTAGAACCGAGGCTCCTCTAAGGAAACTACATAAGAATATGAATACAGAAAAGTGTTTTACTGACCTCCCCCCCCTTTCTTTCTCTCAGAACAATGATACCTCCCCTTCTGCACAAGAAAATTCTCAACCAGAATATGCCACATTAAAGAAGGTTATATTGGCGTGGAATTGACAGGTGAAAGGACAGGCTACGTGTATCCTGTATCTCCGTGGAACACTGTTTCATGTTCTCATTCAAGACAATCCAGATACTGATACTGACACCCTCAAATTACTTAATCATACTAAACTGAGTGCTCACTCTCAGGCCCTGCTTTCAAGCCAGTAATTAGTCCCCTTTTACATTGCCAGCCAATTTTCTTAATTTACTCTTATTTTATTCACCCCCGGTCTTACCATTAACATCCTTCGATTTTAGGATCGCCTACGTATAGAGCCGTCCTAATGGGCGTGCAAGGCGAGCGCCCACACAGGGCACTGACCCCTTAGGGGTGCATTTTCACGGGAGCAAAAGAAATGTAATATATTACAAATAGGCTAAATAAATAAATGGTAGTCGTAGCCAATTTTTTAAAAATATTCTACAATATGTTTAGTAAAAATCATGTATAAGTTAACGACCTCACGACAGAAAGAATGACAAATGCAGAAAATTATAAGAGTTCGCTGTTATGCTTAGGCATTCAATAAAAACACTAATGTTAAGGAGCTATAAGTTTGAAGGCAGAATAATTAAATTACTGTGACTCATCATCCAAAAAGAAAAAACCCACTAACAAATAATTGGATTTGTGAAAACAATTAATGTTATCAGCAGATAATGGATACTAATAATAATCNAACTACATAAGAATATGAATACAGAAAAGTGTTTTACTGACCTCCCCCCTTTTCTTTCTCTCAGAACAATGATACCTCCCCTTCTGCACAAGAAAGTTCTCAACCAGAATATACCCCAAACAAACAAAAAAATCCCAAACATTTTTTTTTAATTTTATACAGTCGGAACTTTCTTTCTCTTTCTTTAAATATTCAGCCCAAGCAAACCCATTAGCACCCTTTCTTTATTATCATAGAATATTTTTACTAGAACATTTGTTTAAAAGATACAATATATAATTTTCATTTTCTTCTATAAATAAACACATTTAAAAAAAAAAAAAAAAAAAAAAAAAAAAAAAAAAAAAAAAAAAAAA